>BFEA01000720.1:396692-421909 GCA_003427395.1 Chara braunii | reverse complement strand
TACTTAATTGGTCTCTTCTCTTTGTGCATGTGTTTCCACTAGTCTAGCCTCTCCTTGTCAAGTTCATGTTCCGGATCTTTGCCTAGTTGATCCTTCTCTTTGTGCATTGTCAAGTTCATGTTCAAGATCTTTGTTTAGTTGATCCTTCTCTTTGTGCATTGTCAAGTTCATGTTCAAGATTTTTGCTTAATTGATCCCTTCTCTTTGTGCATTGTCAAGTTCATGTTCCGGATCTCTCCTTAATTGGTTTCTCTTCTCTTTGTGCATGTGCTTCCACTAGTCTAGCCTCTCCTTGTCAAGTTCACGTTCCGAATCTTTGCTTAGTTGATCCCTTCTCTTTTGTGCATTGTCAAGCTCATGTTCCGGATCTTTACTTTGTTGATCTCTTTTCTTTGTGCATGTACTTTCCACTAGTCTAGTCTTTCATTGTCAAGTTCATGCTTTGATGTGAAATTCTGGATCTTTACTTCGTTGATCTCTTCTCTTTGTGCATGTGTTTCTACTAGTCTTGTCTTTCATTGACAAGTTTATATCCCGGATCTTTACTTTATTGACCTCTTCTCTTTGTGCATGTACTTCCACTAGTCTAGTCTTTCATTGAGAAGTTCATGGTCCGGATCTTTACTTTGTTGATCTCTTCTCCTTGTGCATATGCTCTCCACTAGTCTAGTCTCTCATTGTCAAGTTCATATTCCGGACCCGTACTTTGTTGATCTCTTCTCCTTGTGCATGTGCTTTCCACTAGTCTAGTCTCTCATTACGAAGTTCATGTTCCGGATCTTTGCTTAGTTAGTCTCTTCTCTTTGTGCATGTGCCTTTCACTAGTCTAGCCTTTCATTGTCAAATTCGTGTTCCGGATCTTCGCTTGGTTGAACTCTCTCCTTTGTGGATGTGCTTCCACTAGTCTAGCCTCTCATTGTCAAGTTTATGTTTGATGTGAAATTCCGAATCTTTGCTTAGTGGATCTCTACTCTTTGAGCATATGTTTTCCGCTAGTCTAGTCTCTCATTGTCAAGTTCATGCTCTGGATCTTTACTTAGTTAGTTTGTTCTCTTTGTGCGTGTACCTTCCACTAGTCTAGCCTCTCGTTGTCAAGCTCATGTTCCGGATCTTTACCTAGTTGGTCTCGTCTCTTTGTGCATGTGCTTCCACTAGTCCAATCTCTCATTGTCGCATTCAAGTGTGATGTGATGTTCCAGATCTTTACTTAGTTAATCTCTTCCCCTTGTGCAGGTGCTTTCCACTAGTCTAGCCTCTCGTTGTCAAGTTCGAGTATGATGTGATGTTCCGGACTGTACTTAGTTAGTTTTTTCTCTTTGAGCATATGCCTTTCACTAATCTAGCCTCTCATTGTCAAGTTCATGTTTGATATAATGTTCCGGATCTTGTTTAGGTAATCTTTTTTTCTATGAGCATATTTTTTCCATTGATATAGCTTGTCATTGTCATGTTCGTGCATAATATTCCAAGATATACTTWTTCAATCTCTCACTATGGGGCGGGTGGTCGATGTTTGGTTGCTGCTACGGGGAGCTGATTTGATTAGGAGTTCTTCTTGTTTTTTTTTTTTCTCTCCCTCTCTCCTCTTCCTCTCTCACTCTCTCTCCTTCTCCCTCTCCCCCTTTTCCTCCTTCCTCCGCTAAACCTCTCTTTCCCCCCCTTTTAATCACTTTGTCTTCTCTCTCCCTCTCTCCCGTCCCCTCACTTGGCATATGACTAATCCTTCTCCCCTCACTTGGAAAACATTTCCAGGGCACGGACGGTAAACGAAATCGGACTTCACTTGGTGGAGAAAGAAAGCAAGGGGGGGATAGTCGGTCCCTTGTGCCACCAAGGAGGCAAAAGAGAAAGCACGTTTGAAAAAGTGAAAAAAAGGCAGAATCCGGAAGAGAACATAAGTTGAGAGTGAGGTCAGTTTGACTCAACCATTTCCCCGACTGCATGACTATGAGAAGAGAATGGGCTGATTGAGCATCAAGAGGGAACAAAGAGCGGCCAAAGGATTTGAAAAGATAGGCATGTGGGAAGGGCTATATGTTGACCCCCAACGGGGAATTGTATGGATCTCCTTGCTTGTGTGGGATTGTGTAGGTGAGTGATGGCTAGAAATGCCTTGAGCGGGATAGGGGCGAGAGGAATTGGGCACCAAGAGTGAAAGGAAAGAGGGACAAAGGGGCTATGGGACCCTTGACATAGAGCCAACCCACGAAAATGACTTTTGCGCTTGAGGACTTTGAGTGCAAATGAGAGTGCAATCTTACCAAGGAAATTGTGATGTTATGTGTGCATGTATATGAGGGCCCCGAAAAGACTAAGGGGGCTACTTCAATAAGGAAAACAACAAATTATGAGACCCGATGAATGCGTAGAGGCGAGGGGGAGGACGGCTCCGCCACACCCCGATGACGCCATATAGCCACATTGCTTAGGGAAATGGTGCGTGGCCTAAGGATGACGCTTAGCCTACGCACAAGAGAAGAAAAACACTCAAAGAATCCTTGGACTGCCTGCGTATTGGAAGGAACAATTGCATGAGAACACAACAAAGAATCGAAAAAAAATCAGCGTTGCGGAACGACCAGCGAGGCTACTACCCGGCGTGAGGGCTGAGCTACATCCCCAATGTCAAAGCTCTCTCGCGAGATGGCCCACCCCCATCCATCTCAAAGCACTAGGTGGGGGTGACCTCGAGACGAACGGCCCGCGCCGCGAGCATGAGCATGGGTAGGCCGAGCCAACTGGGACCCGCATTGGGGTCGACTAAGGCTCGAAAGTCTACCGGGGTTTGGCCCTACAAAAATGGTGGAGGTGCCGAGTAGTATGGTTAAATTGACCCTTGCGATTTCGACGGGGGCGCCCGACGCATTGACGTGTACACAACCCAAGATAAGGAAAATGGACTTGTGTTTGCTCTTTCCCTTGTGAGAAATCAGATTTGAGAGTGGCTGGGCACATGGCATGGTCAGGCCTGGAGGTATAACATGCATGCTATGCACTTGATCAGTCGTTCCTTTGGGGAATGGCTTTAACCCTCCTTCGTCCGGTGCTGGTGTTCGCCAGTTCGGGGAAGCCTTGGGCAAGTCGCAGGTCGACTCTTCCTCTTCGTATGAAAGAAGGGCTTCGGTTACCTGGCAGGCGGTTGGTGCTTGGCTTAGGCCAGGTTCCAATGAAAATCTCGCAACGGAGTGATCTGACCAAACGGGTGCCCTTCTATCTTCTTCTTTTAGCCCACTGGGCTCATGCACTTAACACTTTTTTTGAAATTCTTGAAGGAACCAACATGAACACAACGGGTCATCAAGAAAGAACAATCCTACCCTATGAAAGGACAGACAAGTGAAGAGAAGGGAAATGAAGAGAGTTGCTAGACTCCACAGAAAACTAGCTCACCCTTCAAGATTCTCACGAAAAGGAACCAACCACTATGTACGAAAGTAGGGGGAGTGACACTCATTGTCCTGAGAGAAAATCTGTGAGTTATGGGTAGGAAGCGCTGAGTGCAGCAAGGGAATGACACTTGTACTATGTGTGTCCCACTTGGGACTTGTGTTGCATGATGGGATTCGAGCGTCCTGCCTTTCAGAAGGAAAGGATTGGTCTGCACCGGCCAGTGCGGGTTGCGAAACGTCGTTCTCTTTTGTAGGTTGCCGTGTGTTCGTATGTGGAGGTCAGGCCGCCGAGCTGTCGGAAGGGAGTTTGTCACGTCGGTTGATTAGTAGCATTTTCTCGTTCGAGCAGTGACGGGCTTTGGCTCGATGATCTGCCGGACGGGGTGTGAAATTTCCTCATGCGAGGCTTAACCTGTTGGCTGGCGGAGGGAGTACCACTGCATGCGGACAAAGACGGAGCCTCGGAGACGATTAGTAGCTTCTTGTAGCATGGTTTTGGGAAAGGCTGATTCTTGTCGGACTGATGAAAGTGAATGCCCGGACGGCTGACTTTGTCCCTGTATTTAGACACTCGAGGTAACCCTCGTTGTCGGTATGGATGTGCGAAGCGGCAAGATGGGATGGGGTATTCTGGGTAAGGAGGAAAGAGCGAATGCCTTGCCGAGACCTGGGTACCGCGCTCGCGACGGTTAAGCTGCGCTTGAGGTATGGGATAAAACTCTACCAATAGTACCAACGGAGAGACCATATTGGGGATGGTCGGTGAGGAGATGACCGGCCCGTATGTGAGGTTGCCTGATTTTTTTTATGTGTTCCCCCTCTGTAAAAATTGATTGAGCTTGGACTGTTGGACGGGACATATTTCTAAGTCTATCCCCCCCCCCATCTAAGTCCGCACGAGTGAGAGATGATTGGAAGGAAGGAGGATAGACTTGGAATGAAACCAAGAGAAAGAATGTGGGCAAATGGATGGTCGGCCGAGGGAATTATAGGAAGGGGGTACTTAGGAATTGGGAGGTAAAATAGGGAGACCTTGATGAGGGGTCTGAAATAATTCTCATCTAGGACAAGGGTTGACCTGACCAAAAGGATCGGTTGGTGTCTTTTTATGAAAACAGGGGTCGGGTGCTGAAAACAAGATGGCGCGATGGTTGCCTTCCCCGATCTATACTAGCGGTCTGGAAATGCCAGTAGATGTAAAGGATGGGGTATCGGTCGTCCTCCCGAAAAATGGGACGTGGGCGGACCTTGAACCAGCGTATCAAACGGTAATGCTGGAAGGAGAGGATGCTTTCCTTTGGATAGAAACAATATGGACTAATGTCAGCTTGACGAGGTTATCACCAAGTTTAATGGATTTGGAATTCCGAGGGACTGTGGAAGCCCGGGGGTGGGTCTACTTGTCGCAAGATTGGGAGAAAGCTATGATCATAGAGTTGGCACTCGGGAATACACCGGACGAGTTGTTTAGGAAGGCAGAAGCAGAGGTTGTGTGGGCTGCATATCAACGGAGGGAAATGGAAATGGAAAGGGTAGACGTACGGGTGGAACTTGGGGATAGAGGAAGCTTGAGGCGACCCGTAAGAACTATGCGATATGTGCTGCCCCCCTTCCTGGTGGATGCGCTTTTCGGAAACCGGAGCAGGCTAGTACGGATATGCCAGTCCATGATGAACCTCGGGCTATACTAATGAGCTAGGCAAGATTTTTTTCGGTTATCAGTAGAGATGGGGCCGTTCGAGGGGAACTGGGCGGAGGAGCTGACCGAGATACTAAACTGCCTTAGCATAGACAATATCTTTGTCCCTAGCGCTGTGCATCGGGGGATAGTCTACAGGAATGTGGCAATAGGGGAGACGTTTCTAGATGGGGTAAGGGAGTTGGTGTACGACGAGGAGGACGACTTCAGTGATGAAGATGAAGATGAAGAGATAGAGGACAATGACTTCTAAGAGGGGTAGGGTGACTTAACTTAGGAAGGACGGGTGGCCTGGTATTGTGCAGGAAAGGGGAAGATGACTAGAGAAGAGGTGATGATGGAATACACCTTCAAGGGATGAGAACCAAGGCGACTCAGAGTCGGGGTAGAGATACCTTTACCAACGGAAAATGAATGGAGAGGGACCACGTGCGACTGGGCTGGGTTTGAGGTTGCCCGGGACTTATCGTATGTATGGATAGAACGGATTTGGAACCCGATAAGGGAAGAGGGAGGTAGGGTCAGTTGGAATGATTGTCCTTTCTGAGAAAGGGTGACACCTGTTTTGCACTATGTTAGCAATGGGACAGGACCCGACGTGACTTCTAGGGGATGCAGAGGCCCAAACTTGAAAAGAAGGCAAGCGGTTCGCCAATGAGGGATGAGATGAAGTTAGTAGCAGAGTTGTGATGGGGGGATGGAAGGAACTTAAGCCTCCAAGTCTACGGATAACGGCTTGGATACCAGAGTTCATAGCCGAGTGGTTTGGAGGGTCTGAACACATTTCGGAAGTAGCTGACTCCATGAGAAAGGTGCATATAGAGTGTGTCTGGCTGACTGAGGAGTTCTATAGGCTCTCATTGAAATATGGACCCTTCTACGGGGATTAAGCCGGTGAGGTCATCACCATCCTGAGGATAGGTAAATACGATCGCCTAGAGGGAAGCGCGACAACTTGGGACGCCATAGTTAGCCGAGAGGCAGCGGCGGCGCTATCCTATGTGGACGATGTCTTTATGCTATTTGAGGTGCGGTGGTTTGATTAAAGAGACTCAAAGTTCGAGCGCCACAAAAAGAACGAAGTGTGGAGGGTGCATGTGAATTAGGATGTAGCATAAGAGAGGGGGATGTACATTAGTCAGCAGAGGACGCAAGAAGGCCGAAACAAAAGGCAGGCATGGAGACGGGATAGTGGCGGGAACCATTGTACGAAAGGAAGAGGGTACTGAAAGAATAAAACACGAAAGACGCGGAATCTCGGTGGGTGCAGCAATCAGACTAAGGAAGCTAGAAAGGAGGCATTGCGAGATGGCCCGGCGAATGACGTTTTGGAAAGATAGGCCTCGCGGGATCCGACCACCAAGGGTATCGGGAGACAAGGTCGAAATAAGCCTTCCATCAAGGAGCGTGGTGAGTAACCCGGTAATGGACTGGGTGGGGGTAGAGTTGGTGGAAGACACGGTGTACCTAGTAATAAAACTGGAGTGGCGTACGAGAGTGGAATTCGGGGGCATAAGTTTGGACCTCCCAGGGCGAGTGCATGTGACGGGATCCTTACACCTGTCGGAAGAAGGGTGGCAGACCTTTGGGATTGCCTTGGCCTCCAAGGATGACCCCGTGTGAATGTTCGAGGGAGCATGGCAAATAACCTGGCGGGAGGGGTTTGAGTTTGCAGATCCGGAACGAGATGACGTGACGGCTGATGTAAAAGTCGTCGCGACAAGGGTTTTTGAGCTGCCAAATGAGGTCGTACGAATGAGTCTACCACCCTTCCTGCTAAGACGAATGAGAGGCATAGAACGAGTGGAGCAGGCGGTGACTGCCATAACTAGGCTAAATTTTGATGAAGCATTAATGTATCGAGAATACTATCGGGCCTTCCTAGAGATGGGGCCTTTCGGGGACGAACAAGGGCGTGAGGTGCTTTGCATTCTACGAGCAACGGTAAATACTAGGCTAGGAGTCCCACAAATAAGTGATGAGACCATGTGGAGAGTCATCCGGCGAGAGGTAGGTCGGGGCGCGACCTACATAGATGATCTCTACCGGCTGTACGAACAGCCAGAGGAGGCTACTGCTCCCGGGGGTATAGAGGGATAGTTGGGACTAAAAAAGAGAAATGAAAACACGAAGGGCAAGGGAGGCAGTAGGTGGGCGGATTCTAAAGATTGGTTGTAACCCTTTCTATGTGGACTATGCAGGGAATCACCAAGGTAACAATGGCAGCAAGACATGAGCGAGTGGAACGCCAGCCCCGTGTGGGAATGGAACGTCAGCCCCGGTACCCCGGACCGCCCTGGAACAACGGTGGACGATGGGAAGTATCCCTCCCGTCGAGTTCTACCTATCGGAGGTTCGACATAGAATGGCGGGCTGTGACTTTGGAAAGGGACGCCGCCTTCATGTTGGTAGAATGTCGGTGGACACGGATAGGACTCAACCGGGGACTCGGAGACGATCTATTTTCCAATATGGAAGTTACCAGGACCATGTATCTGTATGAGATCGGCTCACACTCATTGGGGGTAGAGATAGCACAAGGTCACGAGCTGGCACCGGTCTTTCGAAGGGCCGCCCGGACGTTGACCCGGATAGGACAATCGGTCACGGGAAGAAGGAACGTGGGCTTACTTACCCGGGTGGAAATGGGAGGTTGGAGGGAGTTCAGGGCACCGACCACACCGCTGAGATGCCGAGTACCCCGTTTGATGATAGACCTCGTCTTTGGAAGCCTCGCGAGGGCGCGGGAGCTGGCAGACTCAGCGATAGTCTGGGCTGGCCACTTTCCCTCCCCTACCATTGGGATGTTCTATGATGTCGTTGTGGAGCATGGGCCGTTCTGGGGAAACAGGGTCCACGAATTACTAGAAGTCATCTACATCCTGATGTTTTGTGCGCCCCGGCTAGACTGGACGGGGTGCGAACGCATAATCGAAAGGGAAATCGAGATAGGGTAGAATTATCTAACGGGGGTGGCTCAACTATTCGAGGAGCCTACCGAACCGGAAGGGCCACGTAGACGAGAACGGGACCAGCACCCGCAGGCGAGCCAGTAGCGCAAATCAAGCACAGTCCGCTACGTTCGAAGGCCACCGACAGAAATAGGAAAAAGGGGGGGACCTCGGACCCGGATGATCAATAACCGCCAGACAGGGAACCTCGCGCAGGAAAACGTTTTCTAGCAGGTTGCCCAACCCGGACCCCTACGCACCGACCAACGGAATAAGGGCACTCTAAACGAACCGGTGATAAGGGAAGCTAAGTCACGCCGTTAGCTCGGTGAGGCAGCAGAGCCAGACGCGGCTCCATATTAAGGAAGGCATCAGAAAATGGGAATGGGGAAAAACCTAATTACCAAGTAAAAGGATAAACCAACAGGATTGGAACCTAGGGAACCTAAATGCCTCGCACTGTGTTTGTTCTGGGGAATCCTTTGGTTATGCAGAAGTAGGCAAGTATGGCAACGGAGGATGAGACGGGTAATCATGAAAGCGAGGGAGGACCAGGCTTAGGAGGCAGTGCTGAGCAAAGCAAGGAAGGGCAGAAGGACAGGGAATCAGCAAATCCGGATGACACCAAAGGGAACCGGAAGGAAATGTCCTCAGGAGAGAGCTTGGGAAAAGTCGGGGGAAGCAGACAGGGGACCCAGGAAAACAAGGAGGGCAGGAATAAGGATAGGGCGAACCCCGGAAACTCAGAGGGAGCTGTGTCTAAGAAAGTAAGGGTCACGGACGCGAGGCGCAAACTAGCAGAAATAGAGAAGAGGACCGCGGAATACAAGGCAAGGTTAGTTGAGGAAATGATGATTGGAAACGAGGAAGGCCCTCTGCAGGAGGTACCGCGGGACGAACGGAAAACCAGCCGGGGCGGAACTTGGCAAGGGGACAAGGGTAGTGACCGTAGGGGAACGTCGAGCAAAAGAAGGAAAGAGAGAGAAAACTCGTCGGGAATGGAGGCAGAGAAGGCGACGAACCCCTTAGCCACAGACAGTGGGGCTAGCTGTCTGCCGGTCTTGCTAGCGGGATCGCGAGGATGCGAAGGGCTCTGGAGCCTCACAGAAAAGGTGTTGGGGTGGTTCGACCCATAAGGAACGGCAAAGACTAGAGGGGGGCAGACAGCCAACAAGGAAGGGCCAGATACCAGCGTGGCAGCCGAGGCCAGTAGCTCCGAAGGTGGCCTTAGGAAGATAGTATCATCCCTTACACGAGCACTGAACAAGAACCAAGGCTATCTGGCAGACGCCAAGAAAAAGTTGACTTTCAATGGAGCAAACATCACGGACTTCCTGATCGACTACGAGAACCTAGTTGCATTACTAAAGTGGACCGAGGAGGAAAAGATGGACCATCTAGGACAGCATGTGTCGTTAAGCCTAGGACGGGACATAATGGCCATTGTAGCCGCAAGCCGGTCTTGGAAGGAGACCCGGGATGTGCTGATGAGGAAGTACCTGGCGGCAGAGAAAATGGCAACGGAGGCCGACCTAGCGGCAGTTCAGAGGAAGAACTTCGCAACGTACAATGATTTCCTACGAGAATTTACTCTAGTAGCACTAAGGATCCCCGGGGTCACGGACCGGATAATGAGCAAGTATTTCCTCAGGCAGTTCTCCGAGTTCGACAAAGACAAGATCCTGTCAGCTTACCAACAGACGAGCAAGTTCGTAAACACGCGGGATGTTGATTTTAGCACGGTAACGGATCTGGCTGAGAAAACGGTAGTAACAGAAACGTTGGCTTTGCTTAAGGAAGGAGAGATCATAGATCTGACCCGTAGGACGGGCGACAAGGTAAAGAAGGGAATTGAAAGTTTACATGAACGGGTGCATGGGGTCGACAATAAGATTGAAAGGATGGAAGGCGCGCTACTGGTTATGCAGGTGCTAGTATCCCGACGTGCCCTCCCTCCCCAGGAAGTTGTGGTTCTGCCAGGGGTAGCCAACCGGGGATTCGGACAGAGAGATCCTGCTAACGAGCAATGCAAGTACAGTACCGCGATAGGACATTATGTGCGCGCGTGCCCAAAGCTCAACCATGATATTCTAAAAAGAAGGTGTACAAGGTCATTAAAGGGGGAGATATTTGGACTGCAAGGGGAGCGGGTGAACTAGAACTCGCCAGGAGGAATGCGGCGAGCCATTATCATGCTCAACGGGTTAGAAATAACAGTTGTAGAAACCGAACCGGTGGGCGAGATCATCTGGGATCAACTCCGGGGGCGCGGGCCTCTGGCCAACTTTATTTTGGAAAACGACGGACGTGATAGGGTGAACGCAACCACTGGACTGGGAACGGCCGGGAGAAGGATTAACCATGACACCATTATGGAGGAGGTCGCCGGAAGCTCCGAACCCCAGGCAGAGCCAGAGGCCGAGGACCCAGAGAAAGTCTATGGGAAGCCTAGGGAAGAGGAGCCTGCGGACAAGGTTACCGCCGCTAAGAAGAAGTTTCGGTATCAAATCCCGGTCTTAACCTTGCCTGAGCTCGACGACACCATTAGCAAGTTACTAGGAACCATGGTGTCGGTGTCTTTTCAGACCATGCTCCAGGCTAGCCCTAGGTTGCTCAAAGGGCTCAGACAACTATTCACTCGGAGGCGAGTAGAAATAGGCGACAACCCCGAATTACCAGAAGGGGAGAGGGAGGACGAAGCTCCGCAAGAAGTGACTAACCTTCAGAGGAGTCATGGGGACTTGGAGGATCTCGAAAAAAACTTTGCAGACATTCGTTTGAGCTTGCCCGACTGGGAGGGCGGCGAAGTCATGAGATCACCACCCGGGACAAAGCTTAGCTTTCATGCACACTGCCCGTAGGGAAACTGAAAATCCAGATCGGGAGTCATCATACCAACGCATTAGTAGACGGGGGAGCAGAAATCACTCTCATAAGGAGAGATTTCGCAACGATCACGGGATGCACGGTAAACAAGGAAGTAACCGGGAGCATCCGGGGAGCTGGCGGGGAAATCCTGTTCGCTGGGTATGTCACGAAGTGTGTTGTGAAGGCAGGGGTCAGGAAATCGATCTGGTCGTTTCAGCGGATGACCGTAATGGAGGAAATGGACCGCGACATAATCCTCGGGAGACCGTGGTGCGCGAACGTGGAGATGATAGGCATGCACTTACACGATGGCTCATACATGGTAAATATAGAGGACCCTATGACCGGCCGGGGAGAGCTCCTCCGACTCCTTGGAACGGGAGGAGACCCCCCGAAGGGGAAATTGGCAACATGGTCGCCGTCGTTCGAGGATAGCACGCGAAAAGGGGCTTTCGCACGGATGGAGGGTATGAGAGAAAGGGTAGAAATCATGATTGAGGAAGCATTCAACAAGAAGGACTGGATCAAGATGGGCCTGCCGCAGAAGAAGAGGAGGCAGGAGGACGAAGTCCTAGGTGTTATGGTAGCGGAAAAGGAGCCAGAGGTCGAACTTGGTGCTAGCCTGCCCAAACGGAAAACCCGCGACGTGCTCTAACCATGCTGAGAAAACCCGTTCAGCTGAGTGCATCGATCCGTACCGATGGCTCGGTTCGCCGGTATCCCGACTGTACCTGTTCGGTTGCTTCAGGGCTGCACCCGATTGCCCGAGTCCCAACTGCGCCTGATGGTCTGGCCCACTGTGTCCCGACTGAGCTCGGTCGGTCGTACCCTGGTTGTCGCTGCTCATCTGCATCCTCACCGCACCCGGCAGGCCAGCTCACGTTGTCCCAAGAGTGTGTCTGGGTACCATTAGCTGTTCGCGCCAGTTTTTATGTCCCCCCGGAGTCCAGTGCGTGCCCCGATGGCCCGCTTCGTCTAGTGCCCCGACTGTGCCCTGATGACCCGCTTCGCTCAGTGCCGGCCTGCTCCCCTCAGTACCCCGACTGCGCATCGAAAGGCGACGTCTTGACGAGTGACAATCACAGTCGGTTGCGGTGGGGCGTTGTGCGCGCACGAACACGCGCGCCCGCTACCCCTATCCGTGTGTGGTTCGCCTGTGTGAGTGCGCGCAACTGTCTGCTTGCCCTCTACTGCGCACGGGTGCAAAGTCGTGTGCACGCCCCCCTCCTCTTGTCTCCACGCTCATGTGGATCCGCTCAGGTGCGTACGTGCGGCTGTCAGCTCACCTCTGACCGCACGCGGATGGGCGCATGCATATGCGCCCAGCTACCTGCCTATCCCCGACTGAGAGGGGACGCACAGGTGTGCGCGTGAGTCGGTGCCCGTCCGCTCTCGGCCATGTGCGGTGTGCGCCCGTGTGTGTTCGCGGCCGCGTTCCTGCCCCACGCAGTTGTGTGCACGTGCACACCCGCCACAGCCCGTTCATCCCTGTTTATGCCCGATGTGCATCCGTGCGCGTCAACGTTCGTCTGCCCGTTCTTGACCGCGCGCGGGTGTGCGCTCGTTCAACCGCGACCGTTCGCGCGTGGTGCTCCGACCTATGTAAGGGAGCTTGTCTCCCTGCTCCAATCCGTGCGTGGCGTCATCGCAGCCCGCCCCTGACTGTGTGGGAGCGTGCATGCAGTTGCACGCGGCGTAATCCCCTTGTCCCGTCCGTACGTGCGCGCGCATGCCCGCGTTACTGCCTCCCTCTTACCGTGCGCTAGAATGGCAGCGCGCGCTCGCTGACGCCCGCTAGTGTGCGGGAATGGTCGCGCTCGTGTGCGTGCACCCGCGATGTCGCCCGCTAGTGCGCGGGAATGGCTGCGTGTGCATCACCCGCTAGTCCGCGGGATCGGTCGCGCTCGTGCTCGCGCACCCACACTGTCACCCGCAAGTGCACGGGATTGGTTGCGCGAGTGTGCACATACGTGCGCTGACGCCCGCTGGGGCGCAGGAATGGCTGTGTGCGTCTGTGCGCACGTGCGCCGTGTCTGTAGGAGTGTTCCTGCACCTGTCGTCCTTGCGCGGCTATGGACGCGTGAGCTCGTGCGACCTCCGTGTCCCGTATGCGCTCGTTCGAGTGGCCTTGCCCGTTCGTCTCTCCCCTCCATCCGTGTCCTAGGAGCGCCTCCCATTCGTGCTCTCCGGGAAGTGTCGTGTGTGTTGCCTCCTCCGTACGTGTCCTCCTGCGTGTCACGCCTGTGCGTGTTCTTCCCCCGTACGGTCTCCTGTCCCGCCTGCGAGAAGTGCCCTGCATGTTGTCCCGTGCGCACCTCGTCCGTGCATGTTGCCTCCGTGTGTCCTCGTCCGTGAGTGTTGCCTCCGTGTGCCCTCCTCCGTGCGTGTTCCTCCCTTTGCGCCTATGTCCACGCATGTCGAAAGTGTCCCGGATCTGGGCCCGGTTCGGTTTAAATACTTCGTCGGGCCCCCTTCAAGGTATGAGTCTCGACCTTTGTGTGCACCGAGGCTGCCGGCAACTTGCAGCGCCCCGGTACCGGGCCTGTGCCTGAGCCTGTTTGGGCCCTCGAAAAGTTTCCGACGAAAGGGGCCTCCCTGTCGGGAACCGGGCCCTTTGCAGCGCCCTGGTACCGAGGCTATTCCCGAGCCTGCCCCAGGCCTATTCGGGCCTAGGTGGTCCCCACTCCCTAGTGGTACCGCCTTTTAAGGAAAAATCGACCAGGGCCCCCTCGGAAAGGACCGGTCCTGCCATTCGCCTTTTATTGCTCGGGCCCCTTCCAATCCTGAGTGTCGGCCCCCGCTCTTCGTAGTGTCATTCCGTCGCACGATCGGTAAATGTCGATAGCCCTTTGTTCGTCGCGTCGATATGCCGCATGGTCTGTAACTCCCGGCCAGGTAGAATGTTGCCAAACAAGGATCTTATCGCGCGCCCTTACACGGGAAGTAAAGGGCGGCGTAGGGTTGGAGCCGCCCGACAGCAGCCCCCCCCCCCCCCCATTCTCGACGTCCCCGGCGAGGGATCTTGGTGTATGAAGGAAAGATGTGGAAAATTGCTGACTCCTAATCTCTACCCATCAACCCAAGATCATCCTCTTTATCTTGCTCGGACGCCTTTCTTTCGCTTTTAAGTCTTGCTTCGTTTTTTCTTAGTCGTCGTCTTTTTAATCCCTAAGCGTTTCTTTGCTCCGTTGCGTCTATCCTGTCGGCAGTGTTTGTTTTGCCTGTTTTATATAGTCTGCACATTTCTGACGGCTTCTTTAATCTTACGCTTCCTCCGCTTTTTTGTCGCAACCAACTTGACGATTTCGTACTTCCTCTTCTTTGTGGTTTTTCATTCGCTACCTCGGACCCCTAGGACTTTCTCTTGTCTCCTTTTCAAGGGTCGCTTTGAGGACTCCTCTACTTCAGAAGTGGATACTGTCGTAGGTTGTTCTAAGTGCTGATTAGGGGTCTGCCCTACTTGAGAAGTGGGTATTGCGGTAGGTTGTTCTAAGTGCTTATCCTTCTTCGTACCTTTTTCTGGGTGATTAGCAACCTCATCCTTCTTCGTACCTTTTTCTGGGTGCTTAGCAACCTCATCCTTCTTCTTAGATTTTTTTGTATGTGGAATAGTCTTTTTTTTGTCTTTAAATACTTTTAAGCGGGCTCCAGACACCGGTTCCTTCCATCTTGTGTTGTCTAATCCCTCTATCAAGTAGGTTCCGCCTTCTAGTCTTTTGACCACACGGTAGGACCCCATCCATTTGTTTGCTAGCTTCCCTGTCTACGTTGTCTTTAGCGAGGAGTCGTAGAGCAGGACTAGGCTCCCCGTAGGTATCTCTTCTTGCCTGACTCGAAGATTCTTATCCCATCTTTCTTTCTCTTTTCCTCTCTGGGTCTTTAGCCTCTCTATGGTGTCTAAGACATTATCCTCGAGGGTTTCGGCTATTTGTTTGATCCTTGTGGCCAGCAACTGCTCCCTCGTCGAGATCTCTTGCCAGTTAATTGTCTGCCAAGAGTCGATATGAAATTCTATGGGTAAGGGACAATGTCGTCCGAACCATAAGACGTAGGGCGGGTATCCCGTAGTTGAGCGAACCGTAATGTTATCTGCCCAGACGACGAATCCTAGATACTTCGGTCAGTTCTTCTCCTTTCCTTCGCACCATTTAGTGAGCGCGTTGACTTGAGATTGGTGCCCCCTTTCTACAGGAGCATTAGTTTGAGGATGATATGCCGTGGATAGTGATACTCGTATTCCCGCTCTCTAGAGCAATTCTTGGACTTCCTTAGCTATAAACTCCGATCCCCTATCCATGATGATCTTCCCTACGCAGCCGTACCGAGTGATATATTCAGTCCAATGTCCACTAACTGCTTTACCAGTTTTTTGACGTAGCGGCCATGCCTCCACGAATCCAGTCAAGTCGTCTCTAATGTCCATGATGTAGTTCATCCCTCCTTCTCCCTTGGGCATCTTGACTAAGTCTATGTGAACTTTCTGGCCTACTGCTGTCGGATAGGAAGGGAACAAGGGCTCTTTATACTTAACTACAACCCTCTTCTGGCATTGTACGCAGGTCAGACAGTATGATTCTACGTCCTTATATAAACCATCCCACCTGTGGAGGTTTCTAATTTTTTCGAAAGTTCCTTTTACTCCTCTATGTCCTCTGACGATGCCGTCGTGAAGTTCCGCTATTATCTCCCAGTGCGCATCCTCATCACAGACCACTCTCATTGGCATTCCGTTTTTAGGTGGTCTCTTAAAGAGGTGTGCCGCCTTGAGGCAATACTGTTGAGTTTCCTTCCTAAGCTTGTCATCCAACTCGATTTCACCTATAAGATACCGCCCTATCTTATGGTACTTGCCAATGTATAAATTCTACAAAGAATAATGAAGTTCCTCCTGTACTGGTCTCCATTTTTAAGGAACTGATGTCCATTTGTAAAAATTTGTCAATACCACTAGGCGATTCTAGGTTTCCATCTTCTAGTGGAATTCGCGAGAGGTCATCGGCAACTGAATTCTTAGCCCCAGATATTTACTCCACTACGTAATCAAACATCCTTATATGCATGAGCCACCTGGTGATTGTAGGGTCTGTTAATGAGAAGTCTTTTTGTAAGACAGCTGCCACCGCTGTCGGATCGACCCGCAGTACGAACCTTCACCCGTAAATATAATGTCGGAAAATATTTAAATAGTGCAGCACTCCTAAAACTTATTTCTTAAATTGTAATAGTTCCTCTCAATGGCGTTTAAGGTTTTACTCTCGAATCTAAGAGGCCTCTCGTTGCCAGCCTGGTCCTTTTGAGCCAATACTCCACCAACGGAGACAGGTCCCGCATCCGTCCATACCACAAATGACCGATTTTCCTCGTCGTCGAAGTAAGGGACTCCAAGGACTTGACCGCCTTCCTTATACTCATCCTTTAGGGTTCTGACTGTATTTTCTTGTTCACTCGTCCATTCCCACTCTACTCCTTTGAGCAAGAACTTTCTTAACGGTTCGGCCTTCCCGGCGTACCCTTTTATGAAATTCCTCCAGAATCTTACCACCCCTATGAACTGGCGTATGTCAGTAATGTGTCGTAGGGGAGTGGGCCAGTTCATAAGCTTTTCTATCTTTGTCGGGTCCGGCCGTCTGCCATCCTTGTCACAGATATATCCCAATATCTTTATAGAGGAGACTGCCCATCTTTTTTTTGTCCCACTTACCGTAAGGTTCGCGTCCTATAACTTCATAAGTACTTTCTTGATGTCTTCAGCATGGGTGGCAACAAACTTCCTCACTCCGGGTCTCACTTCTGTCTCATCTTTCTCGTATGGTCCTTTGATCGGGAAGTCATCCAGGGAAACCTCTACCAAGTTTGGTATGAGTTCCCCTAGAACGGCGACCATCGCTCTCTGAAAGACTGCGACACCGTTAGTCCACCCCATCAACACCACCAACATTTGAACTTAGCCCCAATGGCGTATGCATCACAGTTAGATGTCGGTCTCGATAGTCAAGCGGTATCTCATCGTAGCCCGAGAAAAGGTCGCAGACTGAGTAAATTAAACGTTTGGTTGAGCCTTCGGATAGGAGATCCGCGTTTGGGATGAACCCAATGTCCCTCACTGTGACCTTATTTGTCTTCTGTAAGTCTTGTATCCATCATAGCTTCCCGTTTGATTTCCTTATGAAGAACCACCGATTGGCATAGGCGCTCTCACAGGGTTCCGCTACGAACGTCCTTATCTTCTTCTTCAGGAAGTCTACTATCATCTCCTTCTCCTTTTGCGTACACTTCCATCCCGCGTCATTCCATGGAATATGAGGGACCGTATAAATTTTTGCAGGCTTAGCATATCGCGGATCTATTCGTCCTCAAGGGTGGGTAAACAAAAACACAAGAAATCACAAAAATGTCAGAATCAAGAATATCATGAGCATTGCAAAAATCGACGTCTCACCGGGACATACCGATCGCTGGTTGCCTGGTTGCTTGCCGTTTGCTCCGCTCTAGTCGTACTCTTTTCCTGATCCTCTCACGTCCCCGCAGTTACAGGCGGACCAAAGTCCCGCGAGGCGGCCTTCCCCGACAACGGCGCCACTGTCGACCGTTAGAACGGCTCTGCCGGCACGCCGGCCAAACCTATACCTCGCGCCGCGTCTGTCACCCACGGGAGGGTTGGTCGGGGCTCCTGTAACCTGCACAAACCACGTCAGTCCATATCCACGAATACAAAGATCACAACAGATCGAGACGAATGCGCAGCGGACTCACGACACACTGTCTGGAAGGAATAAATAAAGTGGTTCCATTCAGTCCAAAATGATGGGGTGTGTAACACTAGTCTCAGCCTCTGTCGTGCACCCCGCTCCTATGTCAGAAAAATCTGTCCGGGTCCCCACGGATCTGGTCATCAGCCGTGGTCTAATCCTCCTCTCGACTGGGTGACGCCTATATTGCGCCCGTTGATCCCAGTGGACCGTGCTGGAGCTCTCGGTGTCAGATGTTGCCTCCCTTGCCCATCGGGGCCAGAGCTCGAGGTCTACTGTGACCATACCTGCGCGCAGTCGTCTTGTCCGGGGAGCCCCGGTTCGGAAGGCCTAGTTCGGAAAGTACCTCTTTGGAAAGCCCGGTTCAAGAATGTACCTCTTCAGAAAGCCCGGTTCATAATGTGCCCTCTAGAGGGAAGTCCGGTTGTGAATGAGCCTCTTCGAACGGTCTGGTTGCGGGTGTGCCTCTTCGGAATGCCTGGTTCAAAACATACCTCTTCAAAAAGCCCGGTTCGGGAAAGTGTTTCTTCAGATTTCCGGAGCCTCAAGACGGCCCGCCACGGCTCCTAGACCGCCATGTACTCCTCCGGGAGCCCAAATCTCAAAGTACCCTTTTGGAAGGCCCGCTTCGGGAAGTTGTCTCTCGGGAGTGCCAAAGCCTTGATGCGACCCGTCATAGCTCCTAGACCATCACGTGTCCCAATAGGAGCCCGAATCTCAAAGTATCCGTTCGTGTGCCCTTGAAGAATGCAGCCAAAGTACCTGTTCGTGTGTCCTTGGAGAACGCGCCCAAAGTACCCGCTCGCGTGGCCCCCGGGTGCGCCTGTAGAAACACTCCGCGACGTGCTCTAACCGTGCTCAGAAAACCCGTTCCGCTGAGTGCACCGATCTGTACCAATGGCTCGGTTCGCCGGTATCCCAACTGTGCCTGTTCGGTTGCGTCAGGACTGCACCCGATTGACCGAGTCCCAACTGCGCCTGATGGTCTCGCCCACATTGTCCCGACTGAGCTCGGTCGGTCGTACCCTGGCTGTCGCTGCTCATCAGCATCCTCACCGCACCTGGCAGGCCAGCTCACGTTGTCCCAACAGTGTGTCGGGGTACCATTAGCCGTCCGCGCCAGTTGTTATGTCCCCCCGGAATCCTGTGCGTGCCCCGATGGCCCGCTTCGTCTAGTGCCCCGATTGTGCCCTGATGACCCGCTTCGCTCAGTGTCGGGCTGCTCCGCTCAATACCCCGACTGTGCATCGAAAGGCAGCGTCTTGACGAGTGTCAATCGCAGTCGGCTGCGGTGGAGTGTCGTGTGCGCGCGAACATGCGCGCCCGCTACCCCTATCCGCGTGGGGTTCGCCTGTGTGAGCGCGCGCAACTGTCTGCTTGCCCTGTACTGCGCACGGGTACAAAGTCGTGTGCACTCGCCCGTCCGCTTGTCTCCACGCTCGTGCAGATTCGCTCGGGTGCGTACATGCCGTTGTCAGCTCACCTCTGACCGCACGAGGATGGGCGCATGCATATGCTCGCAGCTACCCGCCTATCCCTAACTGAGCGGGGACGCACAGGTGTGCGTGTGAGTCGGTGCCCGTCCGCTCTCGGCCGTGTGCGGTGTGCGCCCGTGTGTGTACGCGGCTGCGTTCCTACCCCGTGCAGTTGTGTGCACGTGCACACATGCGACAGCCCATTCGTCCTTGTCTATGCCTGATGTGCATCCGTGCGCGTCAGCGTTCGTCTGCTCGTTCCTGACCGCGCGCGGGTGTGCGCTTGTTCAACCGCGGCCGTTCGCGTTGTCGGCGCGAATACCCTTACAAGGGTATCCGCCCTGGTTTTTGCAAGTGACAGAAAATAGTTTGGTTTAAAGTTTAAGTATACCTCGCTAGGCGCGGCTGTGTCTGTGATAACGTTGACTCGATGGTTGACCAGAGTAAAGAGTGCGTGGGCACGCGTGATTCATCCCCTGATGTTGATTACGAAACCGGCGCGGGCGCCGGTCTGTTTATTTTCATTTTTTTATCTCTAAGTTTTATTTTTTTATTAAACTAGGATCTAGGGGAATATTTTCTTTCGATGGCTACGTCTGACCGAGTCGAGCGAGCGTGCGGAGAACGACCCCGACGACAGCATCGGCGACGACGGCGCGACTTCGTGTGGTGCGCGGGGTGTCGTAGGATGGCGCGCGGGGCAATTATGGCACGGTATAAGCGAGCCGGCGTGGGCACTGGGAGCCGCGCAGCCGGTTTGTTGGCCCAAAGCGCCGCGCCGCACTGCCTTGTATGGTATTTTGCGGGCACTAGTCTCAGGCTTGGGCATAGCCCTATAGGTTACGACAACGGACTGTTACCATGGAGGTTTGGGGATCGAGGCCAGCGGGTGTCGGCGCGGCAGCACCGGGGTAGCATGGAGCGAAAGCCTGAGGGGTTGAGGGTCGTGTGGGGCTATCCCACTCGGTTTTGCTTATGGGTGCGGCGGCGGGCCCAATCTGCGAGGCTGGAAAGGTGCCTGCGATCCCGCGGTTCCCCGACGTACTTTTATTTTATTTTATTTCCCTTGTGTTTGTTGTTCTTGGTCCCTTTGCGGGACGCGGGGCTGCGGTAGGAGCGCTGGGGGTATGTTGTATTTGCGAGGTCGCCTGGAGTGCAATTACAAACTGTTTTCGTAGATATGTTGGAGCCGCGCCCGAAACCGTCTTGCCCGGAACGCTGTGTCGTGGGTGTGGCTGGCACCCAAAAGCCTAACTCAGTGGGTACACCCTGAACTGTTGGGACGTAGTGCAGCGTGGGCCCGTGGGGCCAAGCACTCTTGATGTTTTCTGGGTTGTGCTTTTTTAATTTAAGACGGAGCCTACGACTGGACTTGAACCGGAGGCCTTTCCCTTACCAAGGGAATGCTCTACCACCTGAGCTACGTGGGCTCACGGGGAAATTGGAGACGATCGGACTTGAATCGACAACTTCATACTTGCAAAACATGCGTTGTACCACTTGAACCACGCCCCCGACGGAACGGAGGAAATGGGATTTGAACCCATGATACAATCTTGTTGTAGGCTCTGATATGCCCGTGGCGCTGCCCCCAGTTAAAGCTTAGGACCTCTGGTAGAAACTGGGATGGCGCAGAGAAGATCGGCATAACCCCCTGCGAAAGGGTGAGGTGCATAAATCGTAAAGGGGGGGGGGCGCTGCAGTCGAGGTCCCTCGGATCGTTTGTTAAAATAAGGACGATATTGGGAAGATTTGCGCGGTCAGCCGTGCAAGGGTGACGCATGCAAAACTTGTGAATGAACCCGGACGTAGATCAAGCCGGGCGGGTGCGAGAAAGCTCGTACACCAAGGTGAGGCGGCGTCACGGACGCTCGGGTTCTGAGAAGTCGCGGGCGCCTGCCACGGTGAAAAGTCCGTATGGGCATCCGAAAAAATTGGAACGAGGCAGAGGAGACTAGCCTGGTCACTGTGTAGGGATGAAGCGCATATATCGTGGGAGGTCCGACAACCGGTCACTTTTTTGTTTGTATTCAGACTCGGATGGTTGTCGGGCCGTGCAGTGTTAGAGCGTCGGGCACTGAGGCAGTGAAGGGAGGAGCGAGGTGGGAGAGATTGGAGAATGGATCCGGACGTGATCCGGAGCAGGATGCATGCAGCGGAGAGGATGGTCGAGCAGGCTGAAGGCAAAAGCTATAGCGGGTGGGGCGCAACAGGGGAGTGACGAAGGAAAGACGAGACAACGGGGAGGGGCCGCTGTTGCAAGTTGAAGGATCGACAGGGAATCAACCACGAGTGATTTGACTCCAATTGGACAGGCGACTGCGTATTCTGGCTGCCATTGCGGGGCCCTCAGGTGCTGAAGGAACCAAGGCCCGCTCCTGCGAGTCTGAGAGCACCCTTCTTGTATCTGAGCGACTCAAACTTCCTCTTCCTGCCTTTCTAACTCTAAGTCTAGTCCGTTGGCTCTGAGAGGAAGGCGGCGGGCGGGATTGCAACCCGTAACCCGCGCCAAGGCCTCTGTGGGAGGTTGTCCCACCGATTGCGGGAGCTCTGCCGGAACTCAAGAGGAGTTATGGAGGCAGGGAACCAACAGGTAACCATTGCTAGTCCTTTTATGAACCCCGTTATGGCCTTTATCTGTATCACCCATTGCATCTCTGACTGAGTATATGGCATGCAACCCTACTTTGACTTTGTTTGACCTTCAGGATACTGGAGCAAGATTAAGTAAAGGAATGTTTGTCAAATTTTCAGTTCCAACTTTTGTTGATTATGTGAAATCAGACTACTGAAAAGGAATGACATCTGGGGGAAAGACAGGATGGAGGGTTGTCTTGCATGATGTTTGACTGGGTCACTAAGGCTGGGGAGTCCCCATAAGTTTGGGGAACCCCAGTGCTTTGTTTTGTTTTGGTTCTGCATGGAGAAGTCAGACCCTTCTATAAGTTTAGGGGGTCTGATTACTCTGGAGGCTGGGATGTCCCCATAAGTTTGCGGAGACCTAGTGTTGTGGTCTGCATGGAGGGTCAGGCTAACGCTCAATAAGTTTTGGTGCCTTAAGCTGCCTTGTTTCTTGGGTTTTCTTAAGTTTCTTTGTTTCTGAACGAGGGGGCTGAGCTATTCTATAAGTTTAGGTGGCTTAGCCTCTTCCTGTTTTTATTCTGAAGAAGTAATCTTTGGCAAAGGGACAGACCCTTCTGTATGTTCAGGGGGTTTTGACCCAATGCCACGCACATGAAGATTCAGAGAGAAATGAACTTGGCGGAGGGTTAGATCCTTCTGTAAGTTAAGGGGGTCTGGCTCAAAGCCTCGCACATGCTAGAACCCAATGGTTATAGCTTGGCTAAACCTTATTATTATTTTACTTAAGAATGAGCTAATCAGACTGTTCTATAAGTTTAGGTGGTCTGACTATAGCCTATCACAACTTGAAGAGAGTACAACTAAGAATAAAATTGATGGTAAACTGGGGAAGGCTGAAGTTAAGTTGATTCAGTCTTATGCAGCCTTAGAAGACTAAGTGTAGACAATTATATATAATTGGGACACTTTAAGCAGTTCAGGGCGACTAGAGTGGTCTAGTCATGTGCCCAAAGAAGAGAAAAGTAGTTGTGCCCTCTGTTTGTGTATACTAGGCAAAGTCAGAACGCTCTATAAGTTTAGGTATTCTGACCCTAGGCCTGGCTAAGCTGGGCGCGCTCTGTAAGTTCAGGCGGCCTCACCTATGCCTTATGTAAGCAGGGTATAAAGGGTTAAGTCCTTTGAAGATCATGAACTATTGTTGTCTAGATAAACTTGGGATGGTGAGAGTACTTACCTTTGTGGTTTGTCCTGCATGTGGTTGTATGAGGTTACTTCTTGGTCTGAGTTTCAGTGTGATAGGTAGTTACTTTAGTTGCTCGCCATGTGCTAGAGCGATAGGAGTTTGTTTCAATTTTCGCATTTTCTGTGATAGTTTTTTTTACTTAGGTCAATTTATGTATTTTCTGGGATCATTTTTTATACTTGGCTTTGTATAAATCTTGGCAAGCTATTTTCTCTACGGGAAGCGCTGCCGAAATTTTTACAAATCCAAGGAGTTACTCACTTGTCAAAAGTTCAACTTATTTTTACTTATATCTGACTTAGTAAAAATTTGGAAAGTCTCCTTTTCTAAAGGGAATGCTGCCTAAATTTTTGCTAATTCAGGGAGTTCGACAAAATTGGACTTTGAGAAGTCAAAGTTACTTTCAAATTCTGAACTTAGCCTTGTATAAATTTTGGAATAACACTTTTCTAGAGGGAGTACTGCCGAAATTTCTGCAAAACTAAGGGGTTAGTTGAATCTTGTCTAAGTTGAACTTAGGTTGTCTTTTGAGTTCATATCTGACTCGGTATAAATCTGGGAAGTCTCCCTTTCTAAAGGGAGTGTTGCTCAAATTTCTACTAATTAAGGGAGTTAGACAGAACTTGACTTTCCAGAGTTAGAGATTATTTCTGCTTTCATATTTGGACTTATATAAATTCTGGAAAGACACTTTTCCTACGGGAAGCGCTGCTGAATTTTTCTTAATTTAAAGGAGATAAATTATATTTTGACAGGCGGCGATTCTGGCGATCCACCCTGTATAGGGGAGATTATGCCAGGGTCTACCTTTGCTTTGGACACTGCTTAAAGGTAGACTTAGGCTTAGTTAATTAGAATGATTTGGGTAAGATCATGATATGAAGATTGTTCTCCATGGACTTATAGGTTTAGCCTGAGGCATTGACCTGTCATGTGTTACAGGTCCTCTTGATCGTTTGATCCAAATTCAGGACTAGATTCAGCTTGATCCCTTGAGGATCATCTTCTGTTATCACTGATAACAGGTCGGTTGCCGACTCGTCGGCTTACAATTCAACTTCAATTCATCCCTGTCACTCAACCTAAAGGCTTTAGCCTTGTGATTTAACTGTTTTGTTGTGTTTTCACCCGGACTTTATTGAATGGCCATCCAACAAAATTACTGAGTATTTATTTAAGAGTTGCACAAGTGAGGCTTGTATGGCTAAAGCAAGGGGTATGAGTGCAAGGAATGGTTGAAGTTGACTCCGTGTAGTGCATTAACTTTCTGGTTGAATCTTTGATGTGATTGCAGGTCCGTTTATGGTTCGGACTCTGGATGTGATTACCTGCGATTACATACATATATGGTTGAGAGGAGCCCCAATGTGACTGTGAGAAGTGATCGTGCTATAAAATTAACCCTTATATGTTTATAAATGTCCCGAGTGTTTAAGAGACCAATGTGATTGTGCATAAGGGTTAACTAGATTGTGTCCTGAAAGAAGAGGGAGATCCCTCTTCTATCCTTTGCCTCTTAGAGATTTTTATAGTCAGAAGTCCTGGGCCGGGATTCAAGGTCCTTGTCCAGGACATCCCAAGTCCTAGATTCTACAGGGAAGGAATCTGCCCCCGTGCAGAGCCTATTTGCCTTGCCTGCCTTGCATGCCTTGCCTGCCTTGCTTTGCCTATTTAACTATTCCCTCAGCCGTGCAATGTCGTGAGGGATTAGACCCTCACGACACTTCGAGGCTGACACTTGAGTGTCATAAGTGGTACTCGTATCCACGAGCGACCGCTTGATTATGGGCACTACATAGTACGCCATCATTGCGACTGCTTGTGTACGCCTGCATTGCGAGTCGATATGAGTAGGCCCTACGTCCGCGCGGTTTTATGCTAAGCCTCGCGCGCGACGCCTATTCGATTTCCGCATTGGAAAGTTATGGGCTGGCTACAGAGGGGCTAGGAGCGTTGTCGCATTGTTTGTGTTGTGTCGTGTTGTATGTGCGTGTGTGTGTGTGTTTTATTTTTCTTTGTGTTCGTAAAGTGGTGCGCGCGTGGTGTGTGGGCTGTGTCCTAGTCGACCGACGACGAGTCACGCTTGGGACCTCAACCCCCCAAGATGTCAGTTCGCGTGCGGGTTCGATAGGCGTATTACCGCGCGTACCCCCTATGCTACAGCAAACGAGAAACGCCCTTGGCTGGTCCACCTCTGCGATTGCAACTGATTAACTTTCGTACTGTGGACTGGTAGCTCGGCGGGGATACGCCCACCGAA
>BFEA01000720.1:383258-396627 GCA_003427395.1 Chara braunii | reverse complement strand
CTTTCGTACTGTGGACTGGTAGCTCGGCGGGGATACGCCCCCCGAAGGGAGGGGACAACTCCCGTAAGGGGGAGGGAAGTCGTGCCTCGCGTAGGCCCTATCTTGTCGTAGGGGCTCGCGAGAGGTATGGCTGGCGCACTCGGGCGGAGCGGCTTGCGGAAGCTCCATGTATATTTTGCGACGAAGGATTATAACCAACTCCTGCGTGACGTGGCCGGGAGGGTCCCCCGCTGCAACGTGAGGTGCCGGACCGATGAGCTCGACAGCGCGTGGTGCGCCGAACTATGTAAGGGAGCTTGTCTCCCTGCTCCAGCCCGTGTGTGGCGTCATCGCAGCCCGCTCTCGGCTGTGCGCGAGCGTGCATGCAGTTGCACGCAGCGTAATCCACTTGTCCCGTCCGCACGTGCGTGTGCATGCCCGCGTTACTGCCTCCCTCTTACCGTGCGCTAGAATGACAGCGAGCGCGGGAATGGTCGCGCTCGTGCGCGCGCACCCATCGCTGTCGCCCGCTAGTGCGAGGGAATGGCTACGCGCGTGTTGCTCGCTAGTGCGCGGGATCGGTCGCGTTCCTGCACGCGCATCCACGCTGTCGCCCGCAAGTGCGTGGGATTGGCGGCGTGCGTGTGCGCATACGTGCGCTGACACCCGCTGGGGCGCGAGAATGGTTGTGCGCGTCCGTGCGCACGTGCGTTGTGTCTGTGGGAGCGTCCCTGCACCTATCGTCCTTGCGCGGCTATGGACGCGTGAGCTCGTGCGACCTCCGTGTCCCGTATGTGCTCGTTCGAGTGTCCTTGCCCGTTCGTCTTTCCCCTCCATCTGTGTCCTAGGAGCGCCTCCCGTTCGTGCTCCCCGGGAAGTGTCGTGCGTGTTGCCTCCTCCGTATGTGTCCTCCTGCGTGTCACTCCGTTGCGTGTTCTTCCCCCGTGCGCTCTCCTGTCCCGCTTGTGAGAAGTGCCCTGGATGTTGCCCCCGTGCGCGCCTCGTCCGTGCGTGTTGCCTCCGTGTGCCCTCGTCTGTACGTGTTGCCTCCATGTGCCCTCCTCCGTGCGTGTTCCTCCCTGTGCGCCTATGTCCATGCATGCCGAAAGTGTCCCGGATCTGGGCCCGGTTTGGCTTAAACGCTCTGTCGGGCCCCCTTCAAGGTATGAGTCTCCGCCCTTGTGTGCATCGAGGTTGCCGGCAACTTGCAGCACCTCAGTACCGGGCCTGTGCCTGAGCCTGTTTGGGCCCTCAAAAAAGTTCCCGGCGAAAGGGGCCTCCCTGTCGGGAACCGCGCCCTTTGCAGCGCCCTCGTACCGAGGCTATTCCCGAGCCTGCCCGAGGCCTATTCGGGCCTAGGCGGTCCCCACGCTCAGTGGTACCTCCCTTTGAAGAAAAATCGACCAGGGCCCCCTTGGAAAGGACCGGTCCCACCATTCGCCTTCTATTGCCCGAGCCCTTTCCAATCCTGACTCCTGAGTGTCGGCCCCCGCTCTTCGTAGTGTCATTTCGCCGCACGGTCGGTAAATGTCGGTAGCCCCCTATTCGTCGCGTCGATCCGCCTCATGATCTGTAAGTCCCGGCCAGGTACAGTGTTGCCAAACAAGGATTTTGTCGCGCGCCCTTACACGGGAAGTAAAGGGCGGCGTAGGGTTGGAGCCGCCCGACAACGGGACAACATGGGAGCTCCTCTGTAAGCCAGCACAGGTATCCCAAAACAGCTTCAAGGAGATCGAGTGTTACGGTTAATACGGCATCCCCGAATACCCCCAGGTGAGCCCGAAATGGGAGGGGGACAGAGGGAGGGAAGAAAGAACGGCATGAGAAGGGAGGGGGCCAGGGAAGGAATGATGTATACCCCCAAAGGGTCAGATAGGGAGATAGTGGGTTGGAATAGATGAGGAAGGTGTTTAGATTAGGAACAGTGAATGTGAGAGGGTTGGGTGAACGATCCATTAAGTGGAAGACTAGGGAATTGCGGAAACTAGTGGAGAGGGAGAAACTACACATCCTGTGCTTGCAGGAGACTAGGCTGAAGGAGGAGAGAATCCCGCGGGATGGGAGAAGGGAGTTTGGGGATGGATTCCGGATCTCGGCTCCGACAATGGGAACGATGGGAGGAGTGGCGATTATAACGACTAGGTATTTCCAGGGGGAGGTGTTAGACTTCCTTGTAGATACACAAGGGAGGTGGGTGTGGATATGGATGGAGATGAATGGTCAGAAGTACCTGGTGACAACGGTTTACGGCCCCTCGGATACAACAGATAGGAAGTGGTTTTGGAGGGAGCTACCTACACATGTCCCGGAAACCACCAACACAATGTTGATGGGGGACTTTAACATTGTGATCTGCCCAGGATTGAACTCTGCACAAGGGGGACAGATTCGGCCAGATGCGGAGGCTTTAAAGAAAATGATGGCGGAGTTGGAAATAAAAGATGCCTTTAGGAAGACTTGGCCGGGGGAGAAAGGATACACATGGACAGGGCCGGGGCCGGGGAGAAGGAGCAGATTGGACATGGCATGGCTGCAAGAGGATGTGATGCACAGATTGGTGAGAGTGGCAACCAGACCGGTGGCGCTCTTAGACCATAAACTGTTGATGATAGAAGTGTTATCCCCAGCTCTGGTGGAAACACAGGCCCCGCCGCCAACGGTTCCCCATTGGATGTTTAGGGACCTGCTGCATATCAGACTGATAAGGCAGCATTGGGAATATTGGGAGAAATTGAGAACCCCGGGAACATCAGCGGCCAAACACTTTCAAACGGGGCTGCAGGAACTGGCCAACCTCTTGTTAGCAAGAGCGAAAGCCACAAGGCAAGCACATATGAGGACAGGACAAGAGTTCGGCGAAAGATTGGAAGACCTGGGAGCGGACCCCCCAGAGGGAGAGGAGGAGGAATGGTGTATACAGTGGGCGGCGCTTAAAGCGCAGTGGGAGGAGTGGCAAAAGGAAGATGCACGAAAATGGAGGGTGGTGTCTAAAACGAAGTGGGTGAGATTGAGAGAGAGGATGTCGGCTGCCTTCTTTGGGCAAATGCAAACAAGAGGAAGAGCCATGGTAATTACCGCACTGCAGCACCCATTTCGGACGGACGAGCCAGTGGCGAAGACCACACAGGTGATATTGCGGTATGCGGAGACCTTCTATTCAGATTTGTACATGGAGTCAGAGAGATGGGGGAAGGAGGAAATGAGGGAGGCTGCACGAACTGGGATCTGGGAAAAGGCAGCGACCAAACTGCGGGAAGAGCAGAGCTGGGAACTAGAGGAAGCCATAACGAGTCAAGAGATAACCAAAGCATTTGCAGATATGCCAAAAAGGAAAGCGGCGGGCGCGGATGGCCTGCCGATGGATCATCTTCAGGCTGCAGAAGAAGTATTCATGCCACTGCTACAAGAATTGTGCAATGCATCCTTTGTAGGAGGGCAACGGTTCCCGGAGGGGTTTGGGGAGGCGACCATCATCCTGCTGCATAAGAGGGAAGATTTAACAAATATCAAGAATTGGAAACCAGTATCGTTATTGTCAGCGCCATACAAATTATATGCAAAAATCCTGGCAAATCGAATGACGAAGTTCCTCCTATCACTCATCCATCCAACCCAGACGGGGTTTGTTCCAGGAAGACAGATTCTAACCAACGCCATCATGGCAAGGGAGGTCCTGCACAGAGCTGCTGACACAATGCCACCAGTAGCGGTTCTGCTTCTGGACTTTGAAAAAGCATATGACAGAGTTAGATGGCGATTCTTGATACAAGGGTTGGAGGAAAGAGGGATTGGAGATATGTTTGGGAGAGCAGTGGGATGTTTGCTGGCAACCGCCACTACGAGAGTGCAGATAAACGACTTCTGCTCAGGATTGTTGAGCGTCACGCGATCGGTTCGGCAGGGGTGTCCTTTATCACCGACATTGTATGTCTTGTATGTTGAGCATCTTCATGATATGATCCGGGCGGACCACGGGATCCGGGGAGTCCATCTTCCGCAGGGTCAAGACCTGAAGTCGAATAGCTTCGCGGATGACACAGCAGCATTCGTGGAATGTTCACAGGACTGTGTGCAGGCGCTGCGAACACTGGTGCAAACCTTCCATCACTTTGCAGGGGCGAAGGTGAACTGGGCAAAATCGTTGGTCCTGCTACCAGAGGGTGGAGAGGCGGCGTGCTTTCCAGAGATGCGCATCCTGCCACAAGAACAGAACACACGTTACCTTGGCATCATGATACCGGCGGCGCTATCGACGGGCCAACAGATGGAGGAGTTGTTGTCAGTGACCTTGACAAAGATGCACAGGTGGACGGGCCGGGTGGAGGTGGGCGTGGTGGGGAGAGTGCTAGTAGCGAACAATGCGGTGTCATCCACTTTGTGGTACGTGGCACCACTGTCGGACCCAGGGAACAGAGCATGGCGAAGGTACAAGACGGCGCTCCGGAGATACCTATGGAAAAATGACCCCTATGTGCCACATCTTATACAGGGTGAGGTGGGAGAAATTGATACAGCCGCGACGGGTGGGAGGGTTGGGCTTGTTGGATCTGCACAAGCAAGCAACAACGCTGCAAATGAGAACAGTGCTTTGGCTCCTGCTGGAAAGGGATGATGACCTCTGGAAGATCCTCACACTACACAGGATGGCACAGGCTCTGGGGGTGGATCCTGCGGACGTAGAGACGGTGCTGCTGCACCCGTAGTTGCAACAGGGACTCACTCGAGATGAACTCTGGTCACCGATGTTGGAGAAATAGAGGAAATCCCCCTTGAGACAGAAAGCACCCCAGTCGATTGACCAGATACTTGGACAATCACTTTTTGGCACATTGGAGAGAATGGCCATCCGTTTCCCTGGCAAGGGAAACAAGGAGCCTTTGGACGACAGTGGCCGAAGTGTGGGGTGTACAGGGTGGGGGATTTATGGGACAGGGAGAAGGGGGGTTGGAAAGAGGATGAAGTGCTTGACCAACTTCTGAGACACCAACCGGACAGGAGGATCAGACTGGCTCGCTTGAGACAGACCATCCCGATGGAATGGGTGGGAAGAATGGAAAGGGATGAGAGGATCCGAGGGGAGTGCATAGCGCTGAGAACCGAAGAGCCGCAAAACACCCTATTCAGATTGGTCAAACAAGAAAGGGGGGATTGGTTCGGGGGAGAAGGTTGGGAAGTTAAACACATAGAAGGAGCTTTGGGGGAGAGGATGCAAAGGATGCCAGAAAGGGATGGGTTGATACACAAAAGCAACATGAGGGCCGTGGTTGTGTTAAGAGACAGAGTTGTTACAGATGGGGGGGGATACAGACCCTTCAAAATTAGACAGCAACCGCTGCAGGTGACATGGGACCCGTCCATGTGGGAATGGGCAGCCACAAATTCGCAACGGCAAGGGGTATCACTGCATCAGACCTCTACCAAAGTCATCTACAGAACTTTGAACGTGCCAATAGATATGGTGGAAGAGATGCGGGGAAGGTGGCAGAAAAGGGGATGGCCGCAACAGAGCGAATTGGAAGGCTGGACACAGTCTGTTTGGGAGGAGACATGTTCACTACTGAACATGCTACCGGACCAGAAACAGGCAGGGGGGCTGTGGATGAACCTGCAATTGGCTATACCCACTTTTCAGTGGATGGCGCAGCACAGTGCACACGGGGACACAGGATGTTAGTCGTGTGGTGAAGAGACGGAGACTATACCGCACCTATGGTTGGACTGCACCTGGCAGTTAGAGTTTTGGGAATGGTGGAAATCATTGGGGGAGAAGGTGCCAATAGGCCTGGGACGCCCAGAATTTAGGGGAGCGGTTCTGGTGGGGCAATTGTTGGTTGGCCGAGAGTCGTCGCTGGTGCGGGCATACGCAGGGGAGGTGATACGTGCAGCATTCTGCGCAGCAGTATAGGCGATAAGAGGAAGACTACTGATACAAGAAAAGAAGGGATTTGTCGTTACCCTGCGGAATTGGTTCCTAATGAACCTGAGGATGGCCATAATGGCGGATGTTCAAAAAAGAGAAGGGGGGGGGTGGCGTTTTCTAAAGGATGCCTGGTCAGGTTTTGAGACTGTGGTGTGGATTGGGGAAAACCCGGATCAATGGGAATAGGGACAAATAATGGGATCTCAGGCTGAAAGTGGGGAGACATAGTCAGACATGGAACAGGAAAACCCGGAGCCGGCTGGCGAGAAGTCAGACACACAGGAGGAGGGACAGAGACAGGGGAGTGTGGGGACTCAGGAAACAGAGTCGGGGATACGGGGAATGCGGGAAAGCAGAACGGATGAAGACTCCGAATGGACATATGGAACTATGTTGGGGGAGGATGACTCCCCGATGTAAAATGATAAAGCAAGCAGGGTTGTTAAGATAGGTTAGGATTGGGAATGTACAGAGGGCAGGTAGGCAAGCTAGATGTAGAAAATTGGGACTTAGGAGATAGAGGGGTGGAGACACAGGGAATGTGAGTAGACTGGAAAGCACAGAGGACGGGGAGGCAAGCTAGATGTAGACACACAGGAGGAGGGACAGAGACAGGGGAGTGTGGGGACTCAGGAAACAGAGGGGTCGGGGATATGGGAAATGCGGGAAAGTAGAATGGATGGAGACCCAGAATGGACTGATGTAAAATGCTGAAGTACGTAGGGTCGTCAGGATAAGCTGGGTCAGGTAATGTACAGAGGGCGGGAAGGTAACGTTGAGATAAGAAAATACGATTCACACTTGGGGAGGTAAAACCTGGTGAATGCATTGGGTGGCTGATGAGAGTGCACAGGCGATGAAGGGAGGGAAGATAGGTGTAAATAGGGGAGGATTTCGCAAACAAAAAGAAGGGAGAGAAAGTTGTGTGATAAAGGGAGAGGGGGAGAAGGGAGACAGGGAGGATGGGCCTCACGAACAGTATCTGAGGAAAAACGTGTGATAAAGGGTGGGGGGAGAGGAAACACAGGGAGGATAGAATATAGGACATTGGCTGAGAACTCGGAAATACTGGATGGAATACGGGGCAATGGATAAGCCGTAGGAGATTTTGAAAGACAAAAACAACTACAATGCCAAAAAGGCCGAGGTGTTGGGAGTAGACAGAGGGGATGCATATACAGTGCCGAAAAGGCTGAGGGGTTTAGAGCGATTAGGGCGAAGGGGGAGGAAAGGGGAAGGGAAAGAGAAAGGGGACTAGAATAGGATTGAGAGACAAAAGGGGAAGGATAGGGGAAGGAGGAGGGTTTGTGTGCTTGGAAGGAGCGACGGGAGAGGAGCCACTCTAGCGGGCCTTTGACCCCCTGAAGGGGGAAGTTGCGACTGGGTACGGTTCGCCTCCCGACAACTTCCCTCCTCAGGGGGGTGAAGACCCGAGTTCAGTGATTTTCTTAAACCGCCGCATGCGACTCAAGGTGCTTGTCGGGGTCGATACCTCCAAAAAACCTCAAATGTTGTCTAGTCTGTCTGTTCTTTTTCACAGTCTATACTTGCTTGTCGGTGATAAGTAACCGGACTGTTGCCCCCCAGAATAGAAGGGGTATGTGTGTGTGTGAGTTTTCAAAAAAAGAAACTGCGAAGTGTTCACACTTAGACGTGCATGGCTTAGTCTTTGAGACAAGCATATGACTACTGGCAGTATCAACCAGGTAGCGGGTGTAACGAGCAGCCGCAAGGAGCGATGGCCAAGGCGCACGTAGGCACGTCACACCGACCAGCCTACCAAAGGAACGTCGAACAATCGTGGAACGTGCAATGAGCTGTCGAGACGCCGAACGGAGGAATGGCTCACAGAACAACGTATGTGACCCCGCCCACAGCGAAGGGCAGCTGCGCAAGGACAACAGCGCCGAAGAGCATCAGCCCGACAGACTGCTACAGCGCGCACAGAGAAGACGACGCTCGAGAGTGGTTGCAGGGACACAACCGTCCACTACCGAGTGATGATAGGAGGACGGGGAAGGATGAGGCGATGGGGACAGAATTGACAGTCTCATAATGAAACCCAGACTGCAGAAGGAACGGACACCTTGCCCTGCCGGAAGCATAGAGGACCGAACCTCGGAGGAGGATGTGGAAGGATGAGGCGAGGAGGATAGAACTGACAGTTTTAGAATAAAACCCAGACTTCAGATGGGAGGAACACCTTGCCTTGATTGGGAGCATGAAGGACAGAGCCGTGTAAAATATCACAGACCACGTTATTAATACAAAATATCATCGCTTACGCTATGAATCGCTCATCCCTAGTTAATACTCTAAATCCTAATAACCCTGATAGGACTTACTGTACATAACCAAATTAGCACTTTGGAACCCCATAGGATAGTATAGCACTAAATTTGGAAGTTAGAATAGCGTCCCTTAATGTCCGGGGATTGGGTCCTCGCTCGGCCCCCCCGAAGATTAGAGAGCTTCGTAGAATTATAGATCGTGAGCGTCTATATGCCCTGTGTCTGGAGTTCGCCAATGCTGGAGATGAGTGCTTACCCATGGGGATCCCAAACACTTGTTGGTACACCTGCCCATCACATATCGTGTATGTGTGTCCAAGTTCGTACTCGAGCAACACGATCAGGTTTTCAAAGGACAAAACCACAAATCCATCTTCTCTTCTTGTCGTCTTGGACATCCTGCACACCTTCCCCCGAACACTCACCTTGACCGAGACCAAATCTCTCCTCTCGTGAACCCGCACGAGCCACATAATTGACGCAACGATGTCCTCATGGGTTAACTTTGCCAACATATCCTTAATGTCAAAGTTTCAGGCTTCAACGCTGCCACCGGTGCACTTCAAAGTTATAATAGCCCTCGTCACTGCCTCCTTGAGATCATCAGTGGATCTCAGACTGAAATGCCAACTTCGAGGAAGACACAACAACATATATTGAAGCGCCCTCCCCAACCTGGCACTGGTCGTGCGTGACGGTTCGGACCACGTCGCCACCTCCCATGGTCTTTATCCTTCTGTATAACATACACTCTACCCAATTTTCCATATGTACGCCACGTGGCAACAGACAGAAGTCCTGCTTCCCAATACGCATTCTTCGACTGGGCCAAGATCCGTGTCTCTGACTCCTTCAGACGACAGAAGCCGGAGTTCTAGCAAAAAGTCAAACGGAAGGCGTGCATGTAAAGAGTCGGACAGATGACCAGCGTGGCACCTGGATTCCTCTCCACCGGAACAAGAACCAAATCCTGAAGATCACGAACTTGGCGTAACACCTGTTTTTCAGTCAGCGCATCTACCTTCCCACTCTTAATGCTGAAACACTGACCAATGTCATAATAGACCAGTTGCAACATGTTGGTCCTCCATCGCCTCGGAATGGCATGGTAGATCGTTTCCAATAGTTTGAACGCAGTGAGGGTTTTTCCACATGTGATGTTCCTTGAGTTGCAAACGAAATTGTCCACACCCTCAATATCATCTAATCTCACATGAACATGCCCCTGAAAATCATCCAGATGCAAGTCTACACATCTGCATACCTCCAACTGTTTTTCTAGAACTTGTCTATAGTTATGAATAATACTAGCGACAGTTCTACTCTTAAGTTTTACAATCGTCAGCCTCTCTACCACGAGTGACCGGATATACACATCCAGACAGGAGATTGAGATTACCTTCACGACCAAGTCCCTAATCGCACGCAGATCGATCAGCGTTGAAAACGGAACTTTAATAATCACTCTCATTTGGATTTCCACTCCAAACTTGTCCTTCATGATGTGTGCAAGCTTCTGTCGAAGGAAGCACCTCGTGATATTCCTCGAGAACAGTCCAACTGTCCTGTAAAGAGCCACCAGCTTTTTACTACCAAACTTGTACATCAGCCTCACCCCCCAAGGTTGCGCGATCCAATCCTTCAGCAGTTTCTTGTTGCACTGTGCCCCTGTTGTCACAACAATCTTGATGATCCGGAACCTCCCCCCGACCTTAACCTCGACCCTCGCATCCCTCAACTCCTTCCTTGTACTAGTGACAATTATACTGTCACCATATTTCTCACGTATCACCCTCCATGATCCTATCCACACCTCTCCTGCTTCTGATGTGATGCCGATTTCCTTCTTAACACCTTTCATCTTCTCGAAGAGCGTGAGAAGGGAAACATACTTACCCGTCTCGTGACTAAAACTCACGATCCCTCCCGAATAAAGCTTACCTTCAGTGGTGTGATTCTTCCTACTCCCCAGTTTTTTTGTCCGACACTTCTTCCGTCCCATGGTATTAAGTGATGGGGAAAACCTATGTATCATAGCTCGTTCCAACTCAAGGCCATCTTGGACATCAGGAGAAATCGACACCACTATGTAGCTTCTCCATCCGAAGAACCTCAGCCAGGAATGCAATTTTGGCGCGTTCCCACCGTTCCCACATATCCCGCATCTCACGTGCTCCGCCCACCTCGTAATGATCCTCCGTACAACCGATGTACAACTTCCTACAGTACGAACTCACAACTACATAAACCTCGGACAAATTCACATCAATGTGGTTCGAATAAATGAACCTTAGCATCTTTCTAATTCAAGGTACGATCGCTCTCACTGCGAAAAGTAAGAACATAAGAGCCATCCCATTTTCCTCATCCCTAACTAACATCGGTTGTACGTTATCAGCTTCCCATCTCTTCCTTCTTCCTATGAGTTCTCGAAACCGAACAACCGCAGCACGGGACGATCTTGTCTAATACATCCTCATGCGTTCTTGATATCCTCAGCCCCCCGCCTTTGCGCGGGTGTGGTTGACTCATTTCGTTCGAAGAAGCCCTCGTATGCCAATCTGGTCCGACAGCGGACCAGCTCTTCAATCGCTTGATCTTTCACCACGTATTCTACACCTTCTCAATCGCACAGCTTCCTCACCTCTGGTGCCTTCAGACTGCTCAATTGTCTCATCTGAGTCAACGTATACTCGGCGAGGCCTTCACCCAATCCTCCAGCGGGGCAGACTTTCCCCGGAGTAACAAAACCATCTTCGACCTCTCCAGGCTCACTAACTTTCGCCTTACCCCTTCTCGCAGTAGGATTCCTCTTTATTACACGACCAGTCGTTGCACGACTCACGCCATTACTCTTCCTGCCTTTCTTCTGTTTTTCCACGGCATCAAGAAGCCGATCCGCCTCCACCCTTACTACATCACTATCATCATCTGATCCGGCGATATAGTTCTTGATCTCCCTTAACGTGCGAGCCTTTGATCATGGCGAGGGGTTCTTTGACTCAGGTGCTGGTTGGGGAGCAGCAGTCACCATCACCGGTTCGCGTCGCTGCACCAAAATTCGTATGATCGTCACCTCGATCTTCGCCTCCCAAACTTCCACTTTGTGAATCTTATCACCCTCCCTTCTCTCCTCTTCTTCCCTCCTTTTTGCTTCTTCTGCCTCCTGTTGCTTCCTTTCCTGTTCTTCACTCTCCCTCTGCACGATCCAGCGCATGAGCTGCTTCATCTCAGTATTATCATCTTCCACCCTTGGTTTGTTACTCACTCGCCAACAATTGCGGGCATAGTGCCCATTCTTCCCACATAGAAAACATGTCATCACCCCATACGGAGACGCCAGAGCACTGTGAGGCGAAATCAAGTTCTGGCTGACGGCGCCAAGAGGAGTCGCATTCGGATTCCCCATATGTACTGCCGCCATCCCTTGGCCACCCATGTTTACACCCGGTATTCCCTGGCCGCCCATGTTTACACTAGTCATTCCCTGCCCCCCCATGCCCATTCTGCCCATCCCCACCATTTTTCACTATTCGGATAAACCTACTGCTACCAAGACATCGAGATTCTCACAAGCGATATTGCACACTCGATCGTATTCACGAAATGTCTTACTTACCGCCGGTACAACCCTCATCTTATAGATCCTACTTCCTCGTTTCACACGTTTTGCTATTGGTTCGAGGATCAGCCGATATAGAGTACCCAACAGCCCTTCGCATCGCCCTAGGTACTCCACTACAGTCTGCCTAATTTGACCACCATGTATGTTAGGTACATTCATACGCCAGAAAATACTTCCTACCATCTGCTTGAGGATTTGTCGGAGCCTCCTCAATCCTCGTAGATCCCTAAAGATCCGCAAGTGTCTTTTCAGGTCCTTCGACTTCGCCATCTTTTCTCCCTTCCTTTCCTTCATACACACTCTGTTCGTCCTACTTCCAATATACGGTTCCTCGCTACCAGAAAGTAGCAGATGACCACGCAACCACTCTCACGGTAAGAACACGTTGGTTGTCGCGCCTTCCCAGAATTAAGGGCGAACAAAAACACCAGAAAAACCAGTACAATGGAGGGCAAGCAGGAACACACAAATTCTTGAAGAAAATCGTCATTGCAGAGCCAAAACACCATTACCAAATTACGCATACCCCTCGATGCGTTTCGACCTGCGCGTAATAGGTCTCTTTAGGAGGGTCTTCACCTCCGAGTTAGTAAGAGGACGAGTCCTTTCACCAACTATATATCACATCCATCATGCCACCCGCCAATCCCTTTCCCGTTTCCCTCTATCATTTCCCAACTTCCTCCCACGCTCACTCCCATCCCGGCATCCATAATTCCGCCACTTCCGGTCGGTCCGCTACCTGAGTGTCATCATGTTCCCATCCATCATAGTGATCGTGGTAAAATGTTGAGTAACCCAGGCGTCGGCTAAGCGACGAGACAACTTAGTAGCGCCCACCACTCCTTCTGAAGCAACGCACAAGAGGTCAATCACCTTACGAGTGCTACAAGTATAGTGACAGTGAGGCCACTGTATCCCAACGATTGCCGCCTGGGTGCCCCAAAACCAAACCCGTAGTGTTGTGCCAGTTCGCCAGAGGGTGCACCCCATTGTGGCTTGCTGCTAGCGCCCAAAAAAACCGTTTTTCACCGTCGGCTTGGCCCAAAAAAAAAAATTAATTGCGCCCCATTCGTCGGAGGGTGCCGCCCACTACGTCTACCCGCTGGCGCCCAAAAAGGACCATTTTTTTTCGTATTTTTTAACTTCCTATATTCGCCCATGGAAAGAACCCAAGTACCCGGGAATACAGCAACGGTTGCAGAGGTCAAAAAAACTGCAGCCATTCCAAAACATTTCTAAGGGGAGAGAAAAGAACAGTCGAAAAAAGAAAACGACCAAAAATAAATAATTTCGTCATTACGCTGGCGCTCAGAGCTACGGGGGGGGTTTAGAAGAATTTTTTACCCACCTACTACATTGAAGTGGGGGTAAACCTGCGAGATCCAAGGTCTCCAAGGACCACCCAGCACCTTGGCGAACCTCGCCAACGACGCCAAGGAACCGAAAAAGAAGAAGAAGAAGAAGAAGAAGAAGAAGAAGAAACGAAGAAGAAGAAGAAGAAGAAGAAGAAGAAGAGGAAGAAAAAAAAGAAAAAGGAGAAAATGAAGAAAA
>BFEA01000720.1:359220-375037 GCA_003427395.1 Chara braunii | reverse complement strand
CAATCAATCAATCAATCAATCAACCAATCAATCAATCAATCAATCAATCAATCAACCAATCAATCAATCAATCAATCAATCAATCAATCAATCAACCAACCAATCAATCAATCAATCAATCAATCAAGCAATCAATGAATTTTTATTTTTTATTTATTTTTTATTTTTTTTATAGTCTTCGAAATCCACCCCCCCGTTTTTGAAGTTTTAATGTTTTTTTTTTTGCGAGGAGGTAGGGGGACCCCCCACGACTCGAAACCCGTTCCCCGCCCCCCAAACCCCCTCCCCGATCGGTCGCGGCGTCGTTCAAAATTTTCGGCCACGTTCGGCCACGGACGGGGGGGTCCCGGCCTAGGCGGCCGCGCCTGTGCCGAACTCGGTCGCTACCAGCGTGCAGCATAGCCCACCAGAGCAAATGTGTGCATTCCAACTAGCCTCTAAAATGCGCATCAACTGGAACAAGACAATAGGTTGGTGGTCAACAGAGGAAGGTATTGACCCATCCAGAGATACACTAGAAGGTATGATATGGGCTAACCCCAATGACCCACTCAAAGTCCTAGGGAACACCAGCAGAAATGACACCCAGTCTGCTAGCCAAAATAACCACCAAACTCAACGGCTGAGGGAGAATACATACCTTCGATAGGGCATTAGTGTTGAATGCTTCAATCTACTCGATGATGTGGTACGTAGCAACATTCTGGACCTCAGATCAAAGAGCCCTAAAAGACTTACATAAGAAAGCAACAACTTACCTATGGACAGGAGACGCATCTAGACAGAGGTTCATCACAAAGGTGGCTTGGCAGTACGTAACAAGAAAGAAGAGCCAAGGAGGCTTAGGCATCATTGACCCAGCTAATCAAATAAAAGGTCACCAAACTAAGTGCATCATATAGCTACTAACGAGCCTCAACCTTCCGTGGAGAACACTGGCTCTAGAAGGGTTACAACAGATTCCATCCTACAAGACAACAGAAAACATGGAAGGTACGTTCTGGATACTAAGTAAATCTTCGACTATTAAAAACAAATTCCAAAATGAACCTAGACTAAACTTTTGGAAGGAGCTATTGAAGGCATGGAGAGAGATCTTCCCAACAAAAGTAAGGAAACGAACAAGCAAAAAAGAAGTCCTTAGACAACCTCTCTTCTGTAATCCCTGGATAACCAACAACGAAAACACAACCTTCACTCTCACCTCAAAGGACACAAGATGGGGCACTTGGTTAGAGAGAGGCATTTGGCAAATCAAACACCTATGGGACGACCCTAAAAAAGACTGGCTCTCGGCCAGACAACTTAGAGAAAAACTCAAGGGAAGCCACAACTTGTCCCAAAACCTCCAGCTGATAATAAAGGTCATTCCGGTGGAATGGTCGACAACTCTTAAAAAGGACAAACAGCGGACAAAGGGCGACTGGGCAATCATGACACACAAAAAACCCATTGAATACTCGGTTTCGTTAATAAGGAAGGACGATGGTAGAAACAACTGGCTCACTTTCTCCATGCACAAGCTAGAGGAGCCAGACGCAGATTCTGTCAGAGAAAGTAACCTTACAAAAGTTAAAGTAATAGAAAACGAAGACCTCACCTTATTCCACCCTCATACGTCCATAGAAGATCTAGAATTTGACCCAGATTAATGGGCATGGGACCTAAAACAAAACGCCACAAAAATCATCTGAAGAATCAACCCGATCAACTACACCACCAGACTAGGTTATAAACTAAGACGTAGATCAACAACCCCAGAAACAATCATAGTGGATCGCTAATATAAACACCTAGAGATAGACTCAGAGAATTTAAAAGAAATACCTTGAAACCAAATAGCTACCCTACATCCCCCCAAGTTCAAAAATTTACAATGACTAATATTGTACTTAGCAATCCCACTCAACCAATGGCTGGACAATAGAAGAAGAAAAGAAGACAAAAACCCCTTAAATGAACTATGTGTCAAGTGCATAGAATGACAGATAGAAGACATGTTTCATTGCTTCCTACTATGGCCCAAGATCCAACCCATATGGAACAAGATCATGCAGATTTGGGCATCAATAACCAGCATAAATTTCACAACAAACCCTACCCTTATTCTATTAGGATTCACAACTCCCGAGGACTGCCCCCCCCCTTCAAAACAATCTATTCCAAATCCAGCGCAGGGCAACAATATGGTCCATCTGGAGGAAACGATGCCAATAAATGATAGACAAACAACCAATGCATGTGCAAGAAGCTTGGTGTATCCTCAGACACCAAGTAAGAACTGAATATTGGGCACTATGGCGCAGAGTCAAGAGAAAGATGAAGGCCAAAGAGCCCAAAGCTAAGGAATTTCAAACCAAATTCAAAGAGAACTACCTGGACAAAGGCAAGACAACAATCATAAAGGGTCAAAGCCTAATCTTTGAAATGTGGAATGATCCAACTCAAACCATCAATCCGGACTCAGAACTATTGATTAGCACATCAGACTCAACCAACATTCAAATCAATTCCTTCTAACCCACTACAGATAACTCAAACTATGGCACATAAACGAAACAATTAACCCCCAAGGAGATTACCACAACAACACAAACAAGAACAACAACTAATCCGGACCTTACGAATAGACGGTAAGCCAAACCCCCGTCAAAAGAAACCACACTATCCCAACCCCACCGCAACCCATACAAACCCCTCACAACGCTTTCACTTCTAGCCCAACTACTCCACAATAAACCACCCTGATCCCAAACCACCTCCCCGAAACAACACAACCCCCTCCCAAACACAATAGGCACCCAACCTCCCAAACCTAAACCTACACACACAAGATCCTCCCAGCCCAGCATTCTAATACCATCTACACCTATTTGCTAAAGAGAGAAAATTCAGGATAAGAGTCACAAATCATAAGAGAGAGGTCAAACACGTAGTCAACAGGCTAGCTAAAACAGATAGGGTTTAGGGTTTTAGCACTAGTCAACATTGGTTAAAAGGCAGGTTTAAATAAAATAGTAAATAGAAAGGATAGGACATAAGACCATGTTTACCCAAAGAGGAGGAACGTTGTCGGGACTGCTGAATCCCGAATAACGTCCCGACACTTGAGCGCCCGTATATAGCCAAGTTGTGCACGACAGAGAAATCCAGAGAAAGGAGACAAGAGAGAGAGAAAAGACGAAGGACTAGAACAAGACCGCAGAAAGGAATGGTGCCCTGGCCTTTGAAGACCTTTTGGCGGCATCAAAGTGGGGGTTCTATTAGGGCCTTGTGTTATCGGGTTGTTCGGGTGCTGGGGATTGGGGGTGTCGGGATCTCTTGGTTTTGCAGGTCCGTGTCGGCCCCGCTTGCGACTTCGGCCACGTTCGCGCCTTCCAAAAATCCAGGTCAGACTCTTACTGGGGAATGTGATATTTTTAGTGTGTTTATTTCTAAAAATCCGCTAATAAAGAGGTCAAACAGTTTGCTTGTGGGATTTGAATGAGGGTGAAAAACAACCAAAGGGGGGGAAGAAGAGCCGTGAGGGAAAATAGTGTGAGTGGGTCCGCACACGGGAGAGAGAGAGTGGACGCGAGGGGAAGAAAGGAAAGGGGGGTTCAAGGGGGCCTAGGGACGCCATCGGGTCGAGGTCCAAGAGGGCAGGTCCGAAGGGAAAGGGGTCTCCCTTACATTCTCGACCCTCACGGGTTGTGGACATTGCCTGCACGGGAAGAAACTCCCCTGAGGGAACGGGCTTCTCGAGAGGGGGTTAGGTTCTCGGTTCTCGACCCGCGGGGGTTGTGGACAGGGCCCGCGAGAGACGCTACTCCCACAAGGGGGCGGGGTACTCAAGCGGGACTGCCCGAGACTTGGGAACGAGAAGGGTAGTGCTTCGGATTCTAGGGCAAAGGGTCGAGGAAACTCAAACTATCGTTGAGAGCAAAAGGGGGAGGGGATCAGTTTGAGAAGAAGAGGCGAGGGACACGTGGGGCGCCTTGGACGAGGAATCGGAGGCCGAGTCCTGGGTGGACCGGTGTCTTGCCAATTTCTCGGACTGGGATTTCGGGGATTATTGGGACTACGAAAACGAATTCTGAAAAAGGCGAGGACAACAAGGTACGTATTTATAACAGTCAAACCTGAGAGACTCTTGTTCTAAAAATTCTAAATCCCCACCCCTTTTTGTGAAAGACCCTGATTAAATTCCGCGATTCCAAGAGAGAAGAGAGTCAGACGGAGGCGAAAAGGAAGAAGGGAACGATGTGAGCATAGTTCGCGATGGAAGGAGGAGAATGAGAGGGAGTAGATAGGCTAGTGATCATTGATTGATAGGCGGATAAAGTCCGGGGACCCGGGTAATTCCACGCTCGAGGTGGGCCGAGTAGGGGCGTGGTTCCGGATAGACTAACTTAGGACTAGGGGTCGGTTCGGTGGGGGACATAGGGCACGGGTGTGTGACTTCGGTCCGACTCTGGAGAGGGGGTTGTCACCCTTCTTCGGGGATAACCTGTGTTCGCGGCTAGTTTCTACACTTGGAAGTGGGAGGACCTCGGCGGAGGAGGACAGGAAGGTAGCCGAGTGAGACGGCGTTCCTTCTCTGGTCCATTTGATCCTGCTGGGCTCACAGGCACCTTCTCCTTGCAGGGTCGGGATGGTCTCTCGAGTAGCCAAAGGTAAAAGTGATAAAAAATGGCCTTCTTTGATTAGAGTGGATGAGCTTAGAGGCAGTCCCAGAAGGGATTAGTGTGAATAGTTACGGTAGGATCGATGTGTGGTGCTATACCTTTCGTCTGTGGACGGGAGATTTCGACGTCGCCATTTACGCAGAAGAAGGGCAAGATCGAGGAGAAAATTTCCTAAGTAGCGAACGATCTGGATCTAAGCGGTTACGAGGGAGGGACCTTCGAGTCGTGGACACAGGTGTCCTTCGCCGAACCGGGCGAAGTCCTTCGTGCTTCCGGGGTGCTCCACGCAGACCTGCCCCATTTCCTCGCTCGTTCGCTCCTGCGGGACCCGGAAGGGAGAGTGGTAGCGATACTCCGAGCTGTTTGAGGATCCGGGGTATGGATGCGAGGGCTATTTTGGCTTTACACTCGGTGTGTTGACGCTGGGGTTTCCCCTAGGAGAGAACTAGCATCTATATTCAAAAGGTTGAGAGAGTTCGAGGGGGTCCGAGCACACGTCGCCAACGTCCCATACGCCCGCCTTTTTGGGGAAGAGCAAGTGGCAAACCGGAAAGGATACGAAGCTCGGACGATGTGATGATAAGGGAAATTCCCGGAACTCTTTAAGCCTTGATCGAGCCAAGAGAAGAGGGGGAGGTTGTCCTCGTCACATTACCCAAGGAGAGTCAAAAGGGTCAGACGCGGGTCATTCGAAGGGAAGTGGCCGAGATCCACCGAGGGAAGGCATTCGTTCGACTGTCGGTGAGTAGAGGGGAGGGATTGGTAATCGGCGAGGCCAAAGTATTCCTTTCTAAGGAGGGTATCCTAGAGGTAGTCCGTAGTCTGAAGTTGGGGGAAGATCCGCTCTTAGATGCGCAGGCGGTACAAAACAATCTAGAGAGACTTGGGGGGAGGTGAGTTCTCAAGAAAGGTACCAAAAAATATATCTCGTGACGTACGCGGGTTGGGAAGAGATACCACGATTTATCGGTAGTGACCCCGTAGGAGTCCCTCGTTTTATCCTTGAGCGGGTCTACCCCTCCGAAGCAGTCAAGAGGGCAGTAGAGAGCTGATCTCGATCTTGAACCATTTTGGTTTCACGAGGTCGGACCTGCACGCCCTGCTGTCGTGGTGCCTTCGAAATCCAAACCAAGACGATTGGTCGTCTCTAGAAGACCTGAGTTACGCCTTCGAGGGTTGGGGCCGACACGTAAGGGTGTCGACCATCTCGTGGAGGTACCTGGGAAAGATCTGTGAAGCGGGGTTAGAAGGGTTGGATCCCTCGGATCTCGTACGGATAGCGATTGCATGCCGGCGAAGGAACTTAAGGCATGAGCAAACTTGACACCAAAGAACTGATGGGGCTATAAAGGGTAAGGGCAGAAGTGTATAGAATCCTGACCCTTTGCTGGGAAGAGGAGAGAAGAGCGAGGCCAAAATCTTTGTGGAAGATTAAGATACTTGAGATGGTCACGGTTCAGATTCTCGACGATTTAAAGGAGGAGCTGCTCGCGGAAGGAAGATATGCATGAGAGCTACCTACACCTCTAACTCGATAACCTGGGAGCTAGAAACGCGAGACGACGGCCCTGAGGTCAAAGTAGAAGGGGGAGCGAAGCTTAGCCCCGGGCTCGGAGAGGACCAAGTGGCTCGAGACGAGAAGGGTTTCCTCGTCGAGGTCCGACGACTAGCCTTGTGGAAAATAAGGTCCTGGACTACCTTAGCTATGTTTACGGTCTTTATTAGAAAGGCGAGAAGAGTACGGTTCTCTAGAACGTGGAAGGAACCTTTGTTAGAAGTCGAGGGAAAGTTTGAGGGGGACTCTAGGTGGCTTGGGAATCCTTTCGAAGCCAAGGTGCACCTAGTTGAGGCGCGTTTCTGGGATAGGACGAGAGAGTACGAGAAAGCTTTACATCAGACGATACTCGAAGGCGCTCTAGAGAGGTGTGAAGACTCGCTAGTCGAGGCAGTGGAGAGATTAGCTCGGGTAAGGTAAGCCTGTCCATGATTAGATACTACAGGGGAAGCCCTGTCGGGACCTTGGAAAGGGCTTGGAAGTCGGGGTCTAGGTATGGAGTAACCCTCCCTAAGATTGAGGAAGAAGGGGAGGTTTTTGAGGAGTTCTTCGAAATCTATGGGCAGGAAACACTAGTTCGTTTTTCAATAATCGCAAGGGGAGGTACCCGCACGCGAAGGGTTGAGACTTTCTTGTCTCACGACGATAGGCAGTTCTTTGCTACCGAGTTAGCAGGAGGAAAGGACCCCCTGGGTATCGCGGGAAAGGCCCAAGCCCGACTTGGAAAATTGAGAGGGGGAGTAGCCGAAGGGCATGTAGTGGATAAGGTTGAGTACCGAGGTAGGGAGGAAGTCCCGCGAGCGGCCCGCGGCCGGACCTGGGAAGTCCCTGCTTGGGCCTACCGTTTGCTCTACCTCGACAACGCCTCGGTGAGGAAGGTCCAAATTAGAGCGCAAGTAATTGAGAAATTCCCCCTAGGAGAAGAAAAGGGTCACGAGTTGTTCACCTTGTGTTGGGAGTCTCAAGAGCTTACGGACTTCGAGTGGTGGGCTTTCGTCAGCGAGTTCATTAAGCCCCTGTTCTCGGGACAGGCCGGAAAATTAGATAGAGACCTGATTAGATGGTGTTCGCAGGCAGAGGTTAGGGGCATGTCGGATCTGGAGATTGCCAACCTTGCGCTAGCCGTTTGCGAGGAGAAAAGAGTGTGTGACTCTTGGTGGACTGTGACTAGCGAAGAGTCCAAGAGTGATAGTGTGGAACGAGAATCGAGTGAAGGAGGAAAGGGCAAGGGAGTGACTCTAGGGAGGAAAGCGACTAGAAGTTGGTGCATGGAAAGTGTGGTTGAGCACGGGATCGCCCGATCACCTAAGACCACTTTCATGGGGCGAACTAAGGAGGATACCGAGTTGGGGGCGAGATTGAGCAAGTCGGCCGAAGGAGTGGCCGAGGAAACAGAGGCTATAGGTAGGGCCTTAAAACACACAGAGGCGCCCCTCGGGGAGAGAACCACGGAGCTAAGAGCGAGTCTCGAAGAGCGATTGCACCGGGAAGTGGAACTGCGAATACTAGTAAGGGAAAGGATGGCGGAGGCCACGAGGGGCTTCCCGATCGAAACTCGATGAGCGGGATGAGTGGACACTGAAGAAAGGGCAGACGAGGGGCAGGAGTTCCCTCATGATAGGGTCGGGAGCTGGGCACCGAAGAGGGGTGAAGAAGGTAGTCTAAGGAGAAGGGAACTGGGGGACAATCGACCGACGGAAATTGGGGGAGGGCCGCGAAGATGGGCCGAGAGAGAAACCGGCTCTGCATGGGTTCAGGAGGAAGGGGTAGGAAGGAATGTGGGAGGTTTCAGAGATGTATGAAGGGGGTTTAGGGACCAAGAAACCATGCGTTGGGAGCGCGAAGACCCGGGAGATAGAGGCTGCCGTGAGGAGGATCCTTGGGGGCCTCCGAGGGCTCGACCTCGGGTTGAAGATTTAGACCCGGGCTCATACAAACCTTACGATCCAGTGATAGATGGGCCGGCGGAAGGTCCTTGCTTCCGTCGATATAACGACCGAAGGGTCCCCTACTACGATGTGAATCTGGGTCTGGAATCACTCTCCTTCAACGGAAGGGATGTGACCAGGTTTGTAGAGAAATGGGAAAGCTACGCCTACCGAAATAAGTTCTCGGAGAAAGAATGGATCGACCACTTTATACAACATTCGGACCCGGAAGTGGACCAGGCCATTAGGGCCATATACCCGGCTCATGAGAGATAGAAGACCTTCAAGGGCAACTTATTGAGGATCTTCGTGTGTGACGATCAGATCCCCACAACAGAAGGGTTGCGTCGGGTCACGAGAGGGGAGCAAGAAAGCCTGGTGGCTTTTACTCAAAGATTCAAACGTTTGTCGCAGGCTTTGGTGGATAGAGAGATGCTTTCCGAGGTTGACAGGTGCATGATGTTCATGTTGCACCTACTTGAAGAGAAGAGGAAGGAGGTTCTCGAGAGGACCCCAAGAGACTCTGCGAATTTTGATAGAGTCGCCGAGATGGTCTTCAAAGGGGGGGGAGTAGATGTGTGAGAATACATGAAGGAAAGTCTGGACATGGCACTCCGGAGTATGCGTACTCAAAGGAACGACGGTCCTCGAGGGAACGAGAGGCAGCCTCAGGTACCTCCCGACCAACGTTGGGGAGGCGGACCCCCGGGGTGGAGGAACGAACCCGGTAACCAGGGGAACTGGAGGAACGACCAAGAAACTGGAGGGAGCCGGGTCTCGGAATGGGGGAATTCTCGTTGGAAGGATGCGAGGGATGGAAGGTGGGGAGACCCTCCCCAACCTAGGGTCGCGGGGTCTCGTCCCGAGATAAGTCAGGCAAGACCGTCACTGCCGCCTGGTCCTCCAACGACCATGGTGACGTCACCTCCAGTGACCCCTCGCGCAAGCAATCCGCCACCTTAGAGCGGGTGTGTCTACTGCAATGAAGAAGGACACATCAAGCGGGAGTGCCCTCACCTTACGGAAGCCCTAAGGTTAGGGGTGGTAAAATTGAATGAGAATAAGTGGGTTGTGTGGGGAGATGATGGAGAGGCGGTCTCCTTCTATCCCTCGATGAAGATAAATGTGGACAAAAGGATAGCCCTTCAGGAAGCAAGACTGGGGAAGAAACCCGAGGTTGGTGGGACCTCTAACTCATTCCGCGTCCAAATGACGGAGGCACCGGGAGACGTGTCCATAAGGAAGCCGCAGGTGTCAAGCATAAAATCCATTGAGACCAAGCCCCAAGAAGAGGGACCTTGCCTAAGAGTAAGGACCCAAGTTGGGGTTGGGCCGTCTAAGAGCAAGGAGGTCGCAACAGAAGGCGGAGGGAGAAGGAGTAGTGACGACGACCAACCAATGGTCGACGCCAAGGTCATGGAAGCGAGGAAGGGGGAAGAACCCACGTCGCCAAAATCCCCTAGGAAGAAAGAACCGAAAAAGTTCGAAATGAAGTGCACCTTGGATAAAATAGACACGGTTGCACCTCTGCGAAGGATTCTAATGCAGCCGATGCAATGCACTCTCCTCGAATATTTAGCGGTCAGGAAGAGCGCTAGGGACGAGCTCCTAAGCATCACCAAGAAGGTGAGGATTCCGCTCGCAGGAGGGCCTATAGTTCCTGGGGATGGACCTGCCAAGGAGGAGGTGCAGTCTTCTCGAATCACGATGGAAGAACTGTCGGCCTGTTCTTCTCGGAAGAAGAGACTAAGAAGTTTTATGTGTTTGGGAGTGGCCAGCTCCAAGCCGTGGTGAGTGGGAAGAAGATGAGGGCCCTGGTGGACAATGGGTCCGAATCTACCGTGTGTAGGGACTCTATCGCTAAGGAATTAGGGTTGGAGGTGGATAGAGGAGTATCCATGTCCATGGTCGTTGCGGACAACAAGCTCCAATCGGTGGAAGGGGTATGTTACAACCCCTTGATTGAGGTCGCAGGGGTGGAAGCTATGGTTCCGATTTTCTCGGTGAAGGAGTGTTCTTCCGAGTTGATATTCGAGAGAACTTGGCTAAGCGCAGTGCACGCTACCACAGTCGACCTTCCCGACCGAAGTCAGACCGTCTCGATCCAAAGTCCGGACAAGATCCGAGTGGTTCTGAAGATGGTGGATGCTCAAGATGAGCGGAACCGGACTAGTATTCCGAGGAGGAAGGAAGCCCAGTTACGAGTATGCCAGGTCCGGTTAGAAGAGTCGCCCTTGGCCGACAAAGAAACCCCGTGGGACCGGGTGGACTCTGAGGATGTTGGGGGGCAAATTATAATCAATGGAGTGGGGTACGAGAAAGAGGACAAGGAGGAAGAGTTCGGCGGGTGCGTAAGGCTATCTTTTTTGGAGGAATCCCCCTAGCCGGCGGAATTAAGAAGTATAAAACCGTGGCGAAAAAAGTAAAGCCCGCTGCGGTCAGCCGGAATAGAACGGGGGAAACTTCGATATCGGAGGAAGAGATCGCCGATATCATCAGGAAGCGGAAGAAGACCGAAGGGCAGAGAATTACTGCCGACAGGCCAGCGAAAATGGACATAGGGGATGGAAACGTCACCGAACGAGAGAAGGAGTATGTGGCTATGACCCTAAGGGATTGCAACAAGGCCATAGCCTTTGATGACTCTGAAAGAGGGAGGATCGACCCAAGGTACGCCAAGCCCGCCCGGATCCACACGATCCCCCACGTGCCTTGGAAAGATAGGCCTTCGTGGAAGTATGCGCAAAACGAGGAGGAGATAGTGACCTTCATCAAATAAAAGATAAGGACGTTTGTTGCGGAACCTTGTGAAAGCGCCAACTCTAACAAGTGGTTTCTTTCTGAGAAAAGGAGGTAGCAACAAACTGAGGCGGATCCAAAACCTCCAAAGGACCAACGTGGTCACCATACGGGATGTGGGGTCGATATCTGAGGCTGATCTACTCGCGGAAGGGTCAGTGGGTCGCTCGATCTACTCGATCTGCGATCTCTTCTCGGGTTATGATGAGATCCGGTTGGACTATAGGGATAGACATATGGCCGCAATGCACACGCCTCTGAGGTTAGTTCAAATGATGGTAGTGCCCATGGGATGGACCAACGGAGTGGCCGTATTCCAAAGGGTCATGATCGTGGTCCTCAAGGAATTCATACCGGACAAAGTGGAAGTTTTCCTTGTCGACTTTCCGATAAAAGGACCAGTCCAAAGGGATGAGACATAGGTCTTTCCCGGCGTGAGGAAGTTTGTGGTAGACCACATGGCAGGCGTAAAGGAAGTCCTCACGAAATTATAGGATGCCAACCTTACCGTGAGTTGGACGAAGAGTCGCTGGGGAGTGTCGTCAATCAAGATATTGGGCTTCATCTGTGACAAGGATGGGCGGAGGCCCGATCCCGCGAAATTAGAAAAGTTGATGACCTGGCTGTCGCCACTTAAGTCGATAACGGAGGCTAGGCAGTTTCTAGGGGTGGTGGGCTACTGGAGGATATTTATAAAAGGTTACAGCGAGAAGGCGGAGCCTCTAAAGCGGTTGCTTAGGAAAGTTGAAGGATGGGTCTGGGGAGAGGAGCAGGCCGCGACTATGGAAACCCTTAAAGAGGAATTCCGTAAAGGGGGACAAGTCCTTGGCATTCCGTTCTTCGAGGACAAGGAGAATCGTCCTTTTATAGTCTCTATGGACGCGGGGCCTTCTTCTGTGGGAGGGTTTCTGTCTCAAAAGGATCAAAACGGGAAAGAGAGACCCCTTCGATTTGATAGTCGGGCCTTGAATCCCACCGAAAGAAACTATAGCGAGTTCAAGAAAGAAGTATTGGGGGTATTGCACTGCCTGAAAACCTTCCGCCACTACATCTACACGAGGCCTTTTCTTCTAAGAGTGGACGCAACCGCGGTAGCAGCAGTCCTTCAAAAGGACTTCTCGCTAACCGACCCTACTATCGCTAGGTGGATGATCCACATTAGGCTCTATGATTATAGGGTCGAGAGGATCTCAGGGGCCAAAAATCAGGTCGCCGACGGGTTGTCCCAACTCCCGATCAGAGAAGAGGATTATTCCAAGTTAGAGGAAGCTAGGCTAGCAATGCCCAAGGCCGAGATGATCCAAGTCGCCGCTAACAAAGCGCGAGCGACGACCATCCGAGAAGGAGGCAAGAACCGAGGGACATTCCTCGCCAACCTTTACGAGGGGAAATACCGAGAGATAGGGTTATACCTGGAAGGTCGGGAAGAAGACACCGAAGCAGTCAAGAGAGAGGCACTCGGGTATTGCTTACGAGGAGGCCACCTCTTTATGAGGCCTACCAAGTTCGCAATTCCTATGAGGGTCCTTTGCGACCCGGAAGAGAGGAAGGCGGTCGTAGAAGAGCTACATGATGGGGTCGTCGGCGGACACCGGGGAGTAAAAGGAACATTCGATAAGGTTCGGCGACTTTATTGGTGGGGACAATACGGGGAGGTCGAAAGATATTGTTCGACCTGTGAAGCTTGCCAAAAGAGGGCAATCGTTCGCTACAAGGAGCCCCTAGTTCTGTCCCTCCCCACAGTGTCAGGCGAGAAGGTCCATGTAGACTTGGTAACCATGCCCAAGGGGGTCGGCGGGCTCCGGTACATAATCAACGCCCGCGACAACCTCATTGGGTTCGTGGAAGCGAAGGCCATTAAGAAGAAGACGGCCGAGGAGGTGAGCGACTTTCTCTTATAATACATCGCAAGGTACGGGTGTGTCGGAAAGATAATCATGGATAGGGGGTCCCAGTTCTTAAGCCAAAAGGTCAAGATGGTATTGGGGAAAGCAGGGATTAAGGCGGCCTACATGACCGCCTATCACCCCCAAAGCAACGCCCCAGTCGAAAGGGGGCACCAAACGCTTGTGGAGGGGCGCGCGGAGCAATGGCCAAAATACTTGCGCTATGCAGTTTGGGCTGACAACATCATGGTCAAATCGAGTACAAGGTATCCTCCTTATACACTTTGGTTTGGTAGGCACTGCCCTTTGCCCATCGAGTTTCACATCGATACTTGGACGAGTGTCTCGTGGAAGACCAACATGACGAGGACTGAACTATTGGAGGCAAGGATACAACAAATATCCGAAAACCTTGACGGAGGACTTGCCGCGACAGGGGAGAACATCGAGAAGGAGAGAATGAAGGGGAAAGAAAGGTGGGACAAAAACCTACGGGTCCGATAAAAGCCAATAGGGACTAGTGACCTCGTCCTGATGTACGACTCGTCGCTAGAGAAAACTTGGAGTAGGAAGCTAGCCAACAGGTGGATGGGCCCGTACCGAGTCCTAAAGAGATTGGATGGAGGGGCGTACCTTATTGCCGAATTGGACGGGACTAGGTTACGGAACCCTATCGCGGGGGTCCGCCTCAAGCTTTTTAGACATAGAAAGAGCCTTAGAGAGGAACCAAAAAGGAAGGGCAAGGAAGCGGTCAACGCGGAAGTGACTGTCACCCACGAGGAAGGAGAGACTTCAAAGCCGGGAGCCTCTTCGCTACCGCTTAAGAGGGGGTATAAGGTTCGAAAACCTCCCCTGCCAAAGACCCCCGGAAGGAAGAAACGGCCAAGGGAGGATGACAGTGGTACCGACCAACTAGGAAAAAGCAGGATGAAAGAGAGAAGGAACGCCTCAAGGAAAGCCTTGAGAATCAAGCGTGAGAAAGACGAGAAAAATCGAAAGAGAGAAAGGCGCGAGAAAAAGATGAGGAGACAGAAACGAAAATAAAATCGCTCGGAAGAAAGGGGGAGTGATGTAAGGCCAAAAATGGGGAGGTGCTATAGTTAGAGAGAACATACTGTACCATAGTTAGGGAAAAAACATGAGTCACGGTCCCAGAGGGAGGTGCTGTGCCATAGTTAAAGGAAACATGTGTCATAATTCCGCAGGTAGGAGACTAAGGGAGGTGGTGCCATGATGAGGCGATGAGGTTTAGAAACCAAAACGTCAAGGGGGAACAAGGGATAAACGGAAACTCATGATCAAAAGGAGTGGAACAATGTGAACCAAGGGCCAAGAAAAGAGAGGATCATTGGGTGTGGGAAAAGGCTTGGGAAAGAGGGCTTTGGGGAAACTCGCCGGGGACGGCGAGAATTGGGGTGTGGGCTGGTTGTCGAGCGGCTGCCTACCAGCCGAATGCACTCTTTGGCAAAACTTGACTAGTTTCTGAGGCCGTTTTCTTTGCTTTGCATGGCTGATGCATGAATGAGTGAGGCTTGATGGGTTTTTTCTTTTTGGAAAGATTATATTTTTTTACTAACGTTGGACAAGCGGGGGAACAGGCGGTCGATGCAGAATCGCAAGCGGGGCTAAACGCGGGCTCAAAATCGGGACTTTTGGAAGAACAATCAGGGTCAACTATGAGGGGCGGAGGTATCCAGACGAGGGGTCTGGAACACCCCGGTCGAGGGTGCCTTGGGTCAAGTAAACCGGGGAAGAACTCATAAAGTTTGCTACAGGTGGCGGTCGGGTGCCCCGGGGGAACGGTGGAGCTAGGGATGGACCAGGTGTGGGACCACGGGATGCGGCGATAGGACAACGGGCCTTGAAGAAGTCTACCGGTGAGACGTGCGCGTGGCGGTCGACTGTGGGTCGATTCAGGCAGGTGACTTCCCACTACGGTGTTCAGTAGGCTCATCTCCAGAAGGTAGATCGTTGATGACCGCGCAGCGTCGGGACAACTCGTATGGCGTAATCGGCTTTCGGAGGACAGACGGGGGGGGAGAATCGATCTCAAAAGGTGCGGCATCGCGATGCGAGCTGATGAACTAGGGCTTGATGGGGCCGACTTCGGGCAATGGAGGGGGGGGACTGGATGGCTGATTCGTGAGCCGTAGGTCTGAAGTCAACTCTCCTACGATGACGGCGAATGAGGGAGACGAAACGACCGATCGAGAAGAGGCAAGGAGGGGCCCCACGAAGGGGAGGAACGTCTGCCACTGAGCGAGGGAAGCATTAGCACCCCAGACGGTTTGGGGGGGGAGCATGTGCAGGCGCGGAGCTGGAATCGGTGAGAGCCGCCATGCACCAAGATCAGGCAACGGGCCAGGCACGGGCACTGGACAATCGGCGGGCGGGAAAGCTAACCGCACCAAGCTCGAAAAGCAGAGGCGCGGAGACAAGTGTGAAGGGAGGGAAAGGTGCTGCGATTGGCTGGGGGAGAAGGGGAGAGGGATCTCGGGGGAAGAACCAGCATGGGCCAGAGAATAAGCGGGAGGCAAAACAAAAAAAAAAAGAATGTTGAAAATTTAAAGGTGATGATCGGCTTCGGTGCGGTCACGCTAAGTGATCAGCTTCGGGACTATGTTACACGCCCGGTCATGGCCGGGGTCGAAAACTCGGCCGCGGCTGCGGCCGTCCGCCAAATGGGCTGGGTTCGACCTCGGCCGATCACCAAGTTTGGTGCAACAATTGTTTTTCCATATTTTAGCGCACAAAAAAAAAATAAAAAAATATGGGCGTGTAGGGTTCAAAAAACCCTACACGCCCATATTTTTTTTTGGGGCATTGTTGTTTTCTATTGTGTAAAAAAAAATGAAAACAAAAAAAGAAAATGAAAAAAAAAAACGTTTCGAAACCCCGTGCAAGTGTGTGTGTGTGTGTGTGTGTGTGTGTGTGTGTGTGTGTGTGTGTGTGTGTGTGTGCGTGTGTGATCGGGTGGGGGTG
>BFEA01000720.1:340180-358741 GCA_003427395.1 Chara braunii | reverse complement strand
CCATCAGAGATCCCGAATTATTACACATGCTCACACCTGATTCACCAGTCCATCATAAAACACATGCATAGAATAAGTCGTTCTCAAGTTCGGAGTATATTATTCAAACCCCTTCAGCCATAGGGCCCATTCCAAATTCTCAGCGACCCACAAAGGCGCATAAACATATGGCTCTCATAAAGAGATCAACAATAGAGAACTGAAAACCATAATTCCTCAGAAGAACTTGCTAACCAATCAGAGCTACATTCATCCAGCTTCCAGTAAGAACGAGGTGAAGACAACACCAAGAGGAGGTTAACATCAGATAAGAATGACCTACAGTCTACTAGAGACATAGAAGCTTGCGAGCATCGTACACATGTCAAGGGGGACGAAATCATTCAATATGAAGAGAGGGAAGAAAAAAGCCGAACTTGAAGAAGAGGAGTTCAGAGATATATCAATCGGGGAAGAAAACAAGAAAGAGGAGGAGACATTTGAAGAGCGAACTCATGAATACATGACACCGCCAGATGAATCACTTTGTAAAAACAATTACACACACGTTCCGAAATTGACGACTGCAATCATCAATTCCAGTACCATGATCCGAGGAGAACACCCAACAACCCCGAATAGGGTCCGAATACGCGAACATCGCCATCCAGGGAATCAATCCTCATGTGAAACGTTGTACAACCCCTCTCCAACCCCAACCTATCAATACGGTTCTCAAAATTGAGAACGCTCGCCAACTTCCACCTACTCACTCGATTTATTATGATCAGCAGGAAACAATCAATGACTCGAGTCACTCGGTACAAAACGGTTATCTACACACCCATCCCTTCCCCCGCTGTATCACGACTCCTTCAACATAGAACTCATCACCCATCAGCCTCCCAACATCAATCACACCGAGCACCCTTGACAACGTCGAAAAAATTGACCCATAGTATCTGTTCAACGCACCGACTTCGATAGCTCATGAAAGGAGAAGCATCCTACCACCGCATAAAGCTCCTATTGATACGCCTGCCTACACCTACTCCCAGCATGGTAGAAGCGCGGGACCAAACACCCAAGCCCAGTGTCTTATCACCATACTCTCGACCATCAACGAAGCGTCTATTAGAATCATTCCACCCCACACACACCACACCACTCAGGTTAACCGCTGAAGTCGACCTTTGCTACAACCATCGTCATATCACCACGCAGACACCCAAGCCGCAAAGCAAATTATCCAGTGCGTGAGAGATCTTCATAATTTGGAGGTTTCCCTTCTTCGCAAACAGCTTGCTATCTCCTTGAAAGTGACAGGGAACGATCCCTCAGCTTGTCTGCAACAAACATCGCCTAGACATGGCAAGTCGAACAACGTACAAACGACACCCACCATTGCTACGATCACGATCCAAAAGGAGAAGCGAGAGTCATAGATCATCGTCGAATCAGATATTGATGACTACAAATGCCAGGAAGACGGATGGCGAAGAGAAAAGAAGAAAGAGGAGAAAGACGAAAGAAGGAAGGAAGGGGCTGAAGGAGAAAGAGAAGGAAGAATAAAAAAAAGCCTGAGTCAAGAAAGATGAAGGGGGTAAAAAACCAATCGTCAGGAAATCTTTGAATCAAAATCAAAATTAAAAACAAAACCGAGTCATCATACACACCCCCAAGAAACCAGGAGGAGCACTGATACAGAGAGAAGAAACTCATAGCAGTTGGGACCCACAACAATGAAACCGAGTTGAACACATCAACACGAAGGCATACAATACTGGTAAGTGTACTATTCATACCGACACTAAGAAAAGCTTAATCTAATATCACAGGTTCTCATAGTATACAATGATCACCATCATTACCACACTAAGGGTAGGCGATCGCACATAATGTCAGAGGAGATAAACAAGAGCACATGATCATCATCTGATTCATGAGTACTAGAGAACCATAACTGACATCGCTATGCACATAGGGTTAAGTAGCAGGTTTTACCATAAGTAGTTGACAACATCACCTCAGGATGATGCCCAGCAGGATCAATCTCTTCGACGTGCTCATCCAACATCTCCTCGAAGTCAAACGGGGATTCCATGGTGCTTTTGTCCGACCTCTCGTGACCCCAACCATACTGCTACCCTCGGCGAGCACAGTAGCGTCACTCCCAAGGGGCACAGGGAGCATGAAACCTCCAGCGTTGCCGACAACACGATTGATAGGCTACGTAACGACGGAGTAGGTCGCACAGAGATCTCAGCGGACAAGGACGTTGTGATGAAGATCAGGGCAGTATGCATCACCGCAGTGTACCTGGTAGCCGTAGACGGACTGGTACGGGAGCCTAACGAGTTATCACACGATGGGAGCGTAGTTCAACCGTGCGCTAACTCATTAGTACTACCGGTCGAAGAGGACTCTGCCTATGCTCAAGTGCTCCTTAAGTACCACAATAGACCAAGTTTTAGAAACTCCCCGAGCTAGAGGAAGAGCTATTCGTCTAGGGTAGCCCCTGTTGGGACTCCAAATGTATCGAACACCGTGTCATACTAGTCCCATTAATAACCTTTTTTTAATTTCTTAGAGGTCATAACTGCTTGGACCCCGTGAACACCCACGCATAGGCCCCAAACAAGGGTACTGACCAAGGTTAGGTATCACAATAAGGCCTTCTTGTTGGTACCCGGTCATTTCATACGCAGGGCTCCCAAAATCGAGCCCAAGGACCGACCCATTTTCAGTTTCGTACGTAGTTCAGGCCCCATTTTTCACTACTTTTCAAATGCAAGGCACCCATCCACAGATCATGTAACTAAATAAGAGGCATAGGGACTCGTTGTCCATAGATACTCTAAGACAATACACACATTTGCTCAGAATTTTAATTATCAAGAACTACCAGTGACACGAGTATCTCGCTGTACTCCATCCTACTCCTGGTTACTTGTTTTCTTCACTGGTCATCATCTTATCGACCCAAACTGAACATCTTACCCAGGCTTCAAGCCCTTGTATGTATGTGTGTGTGTGTGTGTGTGTGTGTGTGTATGTGTGTGTGTGTGTGACCCGCCCCTAACCCACTAGGGGAACCTGCTCTGGAAGGTCAGGGGAGAACCCTGACCAACCAGGTCAGGATTCCCCCAGCAACCCCCTCAAAGTTGCCATCAGTGGATTGGATGCTACGGGGGGACACAAACACAGTGACAGCACCTCCACACCAACAGATACATTTGTCAAGTATTCAGGGGAGGCATTACTATTCATAAGGGCATTTAAATGACATACCTTGAGCAGCCGCTTCGTCTCCATGTGACAACAATGAAAAGTCTGGAATGCATCTGGCTGGTCAAGGACCATGAGAGCTTTCCACATGCACTTACTCTTCAAAAACCCGTTCTTCACGAATTCATCAATTAGACTCTTAATATCCTTAGCTACGTGAAACTCGGAATTTGTCAGCAACATGATCAGAGCAGTTTGTAAAATAATCACATTAATCGATTGTTTGATGGGTCTATTAGACTCATACTTAATAAACCTGACCGGCTTAAATTCCAAGGACCGGGTTTTATCATGCTTGGTCGTTAGAAAACGCCCATTAGTCTCAGGGATGACCTGGATGCTCAGATGAAGGAATTGTGAAGTTCTGCCATAGATCATTCGTTATGGACCCATCGTATAGTCCATAGTCTGGTTCTTAATTTCAATGATGTTCAGTGGATAAATCCAGAAAGGGTTGGTACTCTCCCTAATCTGTGATGGGTCGAGAAACCTCAGAATCGCAGGGTTATTGATCACATGCAAGTCATCAATATACCTAAAGGCCATTTTGAACAGGGCTGCAAACTCCAATGCACCCATCCTAACCAACCTCATGATGAAGCAATATTCATACTTAAAAAAGTAAACATTGCACCAAATCGGGGAACACGGGAAGCCCCATGGGAATCCCCTTAACCTGCTTCCATACTGAATTCTCAAAACTTGTGTAGCACCTAGCCAGTATCCATTCACACAACATGATAATGCGTTCAGCTCCCATAGAGAAGGAATTTTGCGTAGGAGGGGCGTCTGACTTGGCCAGGTTGCATCGAATCCTACCATTCTTCTGATATACACACCTAACACACGTGAAGCCAACCACACTTTTCATGCGTTTGAAGGCCAAATTCACAAAAAATTTGATCGCACTTATTAACCCATCTTCCGAGTCATCAATGGGAATATTCTCAAAACATTTCGAAATATCCGCAGAGAATACTGAGTGAACCTCAGATGGTAAATTATAACAGTAATCTTGGACGCAGTCAATAATCCACCAGAAGGCAGTATCAACGCCATGGAATGCTTTCGTGGCCCTAGCCATGTTCCCACAGTGCTCCATGACCAAATCCTTAAGGGTGGACAAGACCGTATCTACTAGGAGCGCAGGATATGTAAGGACCGAATCAGAGGCATTGGTTAGCCACCTAAAGGTCATCTTATGCTGCTTAAAAATAGCCATAAGATAGGGCAAGCTCTCAGACTCACTCCTTACCGTTGGGAAACCACATTTTAGGGATTCCGTAGCTTCGCGTATAACCTGTGCTGCCGGGATATCCGAGAATAGGAAATCAGGGCCCATTAGTCTCTCCAAGGCCAAAGCACGGATAAGATGCTTACATACAAAAAACAGAGTGTTAGCAGCTTTATCCGTACCTGCGACATAAAGATGGTCCAATAAAAATCGAACTTCACTTTTTATCTGAAATGGGACAGTTTTAAAAGAGCACCTTTTCAACCTCTGGCCCACCTCCTTGTTAAGCAGATCTCTCACTAAGCCCGTCATATGCACGATCAGAGGTTTAGGGATAAATTCTGATCGAAGGATGATAGACAGGGTATCACTCCATGCCTTCATGAGCACTCCGACAGCTTGTTCCTTTGTAGGGACTCTCAATGGGATATGATTGAGTCCCATTTTTAGTACCTCCGTAAGTTTTGTATTAGCGGCAATCAACGGATCTAACGTTAGCACATGCTTTGAAGCTGTCGGGCACGGCTGAGACATCCGGAGGGTCTCGTTATCGAGGAAACCTCGGAAGTGCTCAACACTATTGCAGGGACATAGAGTTTCTTCTGTCATCCGATTGTACCACTCCTAGAGATTAAAAAATTTGAACACAGAGGCCGGTTTATACACAAACCTACTGATGGGCTCATCATACGTCCATCCATAAACTATGGACAGGAACACAGTCAATATGTGGACATTGACAAAACGTGAAACAACAGATTCAAAGATTTTCTTGGGGTCGAACCCCTCCAATTGCCTGCCAACATAATGGATATGCACAAATTTGCGAGCAGGGCCGTCCTTACTATCCAGCTTCACCCACCATTTTCTCCCAGAGGGCCCATTGATCAGGATCCCTTGCATACCTGCATCAAATACGACCACGACAACATCTTGAGCAAAGTGTTCCTCAGTTATCGAAAATCGCTCTGTTGACATTTCGCTGATGGCCGGCATTTCCTCCATTGAGTGCCGCCGGCAAACCAACCCTCTTCCCACCAACGGAGGTGATCGTGGATTCGGGAGGGGTAAACGCATCAGTTTTATCAGGTTGATCCGGGGGGGTGGAACACATGAAACGATGCATAGTACCCTAACCATCAATCCTAGCGAACTTACCTCCTGAAGAAGATGCTTCCTCATTCAGCCTCGGTCTTTTCTTAACATACTTACTCATAAGGAGCAGCTTCGCACACTCCTTGAATGCCTTTCGATCGGCGCCATTCACGCCAACCAACACAGAGTCGATCGTCAGGGACGGATTTGCCACAATCTTTTTGGCAAGAAGCATCATCACTTCTCTCACACATCCAAACGACAGAGACGTCAACATCAATGGTTTCCAGCAAGTGGAAAGACACTTGATCAGGGAGGACACTTTCGCCCTCGGGGTTGGTGCATCTGGGTAGAGGACATCCAGGTTGTACAAAAGGAACCAGATCAGGTGATCAAACCATGCGGGGCCCGTTCCACAATCGGCCTTCCCCTCAGAACAACATCTGCACTTTAAGTACGGCCTACCTAGATTCCACACTCTTTTAAGCTCTGCAAACGCAGATGGATTCTGAGGGGGCTTATTGCCCTTGATCAAGACATTCGGGCGAGGCAGAGAACACTTGTTGCCATCCATCGAGGATATAGGGGGGAGGAACGTCCCATCCCCACTGAACGGGAATTTGACTTCCGGAGGTGGAGTGTTCATGTCCAACGCTCTCTCGAACGCTGACTTCATCTCGTCTTGAGTGAGGGAAGCTAACAATTTGTACCCCCTTTGGTCAATCGGGGCAAGATAATTAAAGGTCTCGAGAGACCAGATTTTGCCAGAGAACGCAGTAGACATTGTCTCTACCCATCTAGGAGAAGCAAAGGGGAGGAACGCGTTCCTCCGAGCATCTGTGAAGGATTTCTTCGTGTTCGTCATAAGGCAAGCCTTAGTCCTTGCCACCTCAACCTCCTTCTTCCTCATGTACTCCTTCTCCTCTTCGGTCATCTCATCCTCATCATCCTCCAATGCCACTTCATCAGCAATCACAACTCCGCGCACTACCCTTTCCTTGTGGAATTGCGAGTCAGCTCCCCAGATCCCGACAAACTTCACCTCAGCATCAATGGTGCTCGTGTTTATCGTCCTATCCTCAACTTTCATAGCTTCGTCTACAACTATCGTTGCCCTAGCCATTCTATTCAAGGTGTCGACAAACTCATTCCTCCTGTGTCGATAGAGGTAGATCAACTCGGCCCAATCATTAAAAGACAGGAACTCGACTAGGGGAAGGGTATGAATCTCGGGGGTAACTGATCTCTCCTTGACCTCAGCAATCACTTGCTTCTGTGCACATGCAATCAAGGCTTGGGTAGGTCGGGAGGGAGGGCGGAATCGTGCAAGCCACGCTTTGTCACCAGTAACCAGGTCCGGAATCCACAGCACTTGAGGGGCAACAGAGTCCTGAACACAGAAAACCATTGAATCACACAGTCTCAAAACATGAGCAAATATGGAAGACAAGGCAAAATCCAATAAGCTACGCTAATAACAACGCAGGAAATCTAAAACCAAATGGCGTATATTGCATCCCATTCATGCGTCATGAGCGAAAGGCCATGGGTATCAGCCATGGGAGGAAACCTCCACCAAGGGTACATCCCCCGAATGGGATTGTGAGTGTGAAGATGTGTGTGAACACATATTATAAACGCCTCAGCACTTAACATTTACATGCTCCACCCAACAATCACAGCATAAAATGCACTCCATCAGAGATCCCGAATTATTACACATGCTCACACCTGATTCACCAGTCCATCATAAAACACATGCATAGAATAAGTCGTTCTCAAGTTCGGAGTATATCATTCAAACCCCTTCAGCCATAGGGCCCATTCCAAATTCTCAGCGACCCACAAAGGCGCACAGACAGATGACTCTCATAAAGAGATAAATAATAGAGAACGGGAAACCATAATTCCTCAGAAGAACTTGCTAACTAATCAGAGCTACATTCATCCAGCTTCCAGTAAGAACGAGGTGACGACAACACCAAGAGGAGGTTAACATCAGATAAGAATGACCTACAGTCTACTAGAGACATAGAAGCTTGAGAGCATCGTACACACGTCAAGGGGGACGAAATCATTCAATATGAAGAGAGGGAAGAAAAAAGTCGAAGAAGGGGAGTTCAAAGATATATCAATCAGGAAAGAAAACAAGAAAGAGGAGGAGACATTTGAAGAGCGAACTCATGAATACATGACACCGCCAGATGAATCACTTTGGACGAAGGACAAAGAGAAGGAAGAATCAAAAAAAGCCTGAGTCAAGAAAGGTGAAGGGGGTAAGAAGCCAATCGTCAGGAAATCTTTGAATTAAAATCAAAATTAAAAACAAAACCCAGTCATCATACACACCCCCAAGAAACCGGAAGGAGCACTGATGCAGAGAGAAGAAACTCATAGCAGTTGGGACCCACAACAATGAAACCAAGTTGAACACATCAACACGAAGGCATACAACACTGGTAAGTGTACTCTGTTCATACCGACACTAAGAAAAGCTTAGTCTAATATCACAGGTTCTCATACTATACCACGATCGCCATCATTACCACACTAAGGGTGGGCGATCGCACTTAATGTTTTCATCATGGCTAGGGTGGTGGCATACATCCTAAAGCTTTTCGCTAGCTTTGCCACAAGCATAGCTCATCAGAGGAGATAAATAAGAGCACTTGATCATCATCTCATTCAGGAGTACTAGAGAACCATAACTGATAGCGCTATGCACATAGGGTTAATTAGCGGGTTTTACCATAAGTAGTTGACAACATCACCTCAGGATGATGCCCCGCAGGATCAATCTCTGCGACGTGCTCATCCAACATCTCCTGCGCAGGGATTCCATGGTGCTTCCGTCCGACCTCTCGTGACCCCAACGATACTGCTACCCTCAGCGAGCACAGGAGCGTCAATCCCAAGGGGCACAAGGAGCACGAAACCTCCAGCGTTGCCGACAACACGATTGATAGCCTAGGTAACGACGGAGTAGGCCGCACAGAGATCTCAGCGGAAAAGGACGTTGTGATGAAGATCGGGGCAGTATGCATCACCGCAGTGTACCTGGTAGCCGTAGACGGACCGGTACGGGAGCCTAACGAGTTATCACACGATGGGAGCATAGTCCAATCATGCGCTAACATCATTAGTACTAGTCTCTTATACACATCTAGATGTGTATAAGAGACAGGCATAGTCCAATCATGCGCTAACATCATTAGTACTACCGGTCGAAGAGGACTCTGCCTATGCTCAAGTGCTCCTTAAGTACCACAATAGACCAAGTTCTAGAAACTCCCCGAGCTAGAGGAAGAGCTATTCGTCTAGGGTAGCCCCTGTTGGGACTCCAAATGTATTGAACATCGTGTCATACTAGTCCCATTAATAACCTTTTTTAATTTGTTCGAGGTCAGAACTGCTTGGACCCCGTGAACACCCACGCATAGGCCCCAAACAAGGGTATTGACCTAGGTTGGGTATCACAATAAGGCCTTCTTGCTGGTACCCGGTCATTTCATACTTAGGGCTCCCAAAATCGAGCCCAAGGACCGACCCATTTTCAGTTTCGTACGTAGTTCAGGCCCCATTTTTCACTACTTTTCAAACGCAAGGCACCCATCCACAGATCATGTAACTAAATAAGAGGCATAGGGACTCGTTGTCCATAGATACTCTAAGGCAATACACACAGTTGCTCAGAATTTTAATTATCAAGAACTACCAGTGACCCGAGGATCTCGCTGTACTCCAACCTACTCCTGGTTACTTGTTTTCTTCACTGGTCATCATCTTATCGACCCAAATTGAACATCTTACCCAGGCTCAAAGCCTGCAATCATCAATTCCAATACAATGATCCGAGGAGAACACCCAACAAACTCCGAATAGGGTCCGAATACGCGAACATCGCCATCCAGGGAATCAATCCTCGTGTGAACAGCTGTACAACCCCTCTCCAACCCCAACCTATCAATATGGTTCTCAAAATCGAGAACACTCGCCAGCTTCCACCTACTCACTCGATTTATTATGATCGGCAGGAAACAATCAATGACTCGAGCCACTCTGTACAAAACGGTTATCTACACACCCATCCCTTCCCACGCTGTATCACGACTCCTTCAGCATATAACTCATCACCCATCAGCCTCCCAACATCAATCACACCGAGCACCCTTGACAGCGTCGAAAAAATTGACCCATCGTATCTGTTCAACGCATCGACTCCGAAGCTCATGAAAGGAGAAGCATCCTACCACCGCATAAAGCTCCTATTGATACGCCTGCCTGCACCTACTCCCCGCATGGTAGAAGCACGGGACCAAACACCCAAGCCCAGTATCTTATCACCACGCTCTCGACCATCGAAGAAGCGTCTATTAGAATCATTCCACCCCACACACGCCACACCACTCAAGCTAACCGCTGAAGCCGACCGTTGCTACAGCCATCGTCATATCACCACGCAGACACCCAAGCCGCAAAGCAAATTATCCAGTGCGTGAGAGATCTTCATAATCTGGAGGTTTTCATTTTTCGCAAACAACTTGCTATCTGCTTGAAAGTGACAGGGAACGATCCCTCAGCTTGTCTGCAACAAACATCGCCTAGACATGGCAAGTCGAACAACGTACAAACGACACCCACCATTGCTAGGATCACGATCCAGAAGGAGAAGTGAGAGCCATAGATCATCGTCGAATCAGATATTGCTGAATACAAATGGCAGGAAGAGGGACGGCGAAGAGAAAAGAAGAAAGAGGAGAAAGACGAAAGGGCGACCCCTCCCCCACCAATCAATCAATCAATCAATCAATCAAAAAAAAAAAAAAAAAAAAAAAACTGAAAAAAATCGTTTTTTTTTTCGGCCCCAAAATTATCCGCACCCCCTCGAAAAATCCCCAGATTTTGCCCCCCCGTTTTTGAAGTTTTTATGTTTTTTCTTTTGCGAGGGGGTAGGGGAGCCCCCCCCGACTCGAGACTCGCTCCCCCCTCCTAAAACCCCCTCCCCGATCGGCCACGACTGCGGCCAAAAGTTCTCGTCCGGAGCGGCCACAGCCGGGGGGGTTCCGGCGACGGCCGGCGGACGCGGCCAGGGGGGAACATATCTTTGGGATCGTTGCCACGCTGTGATGGCCAGACACGGATGATTGGTGCGAGCGGCTTGGTGGTCAGGGCGATCGGCCGAGGGGCAAGTCAGGACTTTCCAGAAAGAGAGAGATTGGTGACTAACTCCTGTGGTAAAAAAAAACAAGCAAGCAACTGGGGGCTGCCAAATGCGTGCAGGGACCGAGGTCGCTCGAAGGGGAGAAGGGGGAGCGAGAGGGGAACGCGCCCACCGAGACTGGAAAACCGAAGGAGCGCGCGTGCTCTTGCCTTCTTGGTAGCTGTCAGCAAGAGAGCCGCTGCGTCGACGAAGCGGGAAATTGATCTCGTACTACCTGAGGACTAAAAAGACTGGGGGTGGGAGAAGAGGCAAGGGAGGAACGAAGGGGGGAAGCGTACACCGAACGGAAGAGGGGCGCGCACGCCCCGATCTTCTTGATAACTGTTAATGAGGGTTGGACGCGCGGGGGGGCAACTGAAACGACGAACTGAAGGATGGGAAGGGGATGAGGGAGAACCGGTGAGGGGAGGAGGGCGGGAAGACAACGCGAGGTGCGACGTTGGTCTCTGGAGAAAGAGCGGGAGGTACGGACTGTGGGAACCTCGCACAGCGATCACGAACGATCCAGAAGAAGAAGGTAGAAGGTGATCCTATTGGTGGTTGTGAGGGGAGGAGGATCGAGAACTGAGAGCGGGAGCAGAGAACAAAAACGAGTGGGGACGAAAAGGGGATGGCAGGAAGAGAGAAATTTTGCCAAAAAATTCGGCTTCGGTGCCTTGAAATGTAGAGTTGGAGCTACTGAAGGGAGGAGAGAAACGTATAAAAAGGAGAGGAAGGAAATTTTTGAGGGAAGGTGTTCGGAGCACACGGCAGACTTCAGTAGTGCTCGACAGCGGTCCAGCGCTCGAGCGAACGCAGGAACGAGAGGGCGAGAGGGGAGGAAGGCGCGGTCGCGCGCGCAACCGGCGTACGTACGCATGGACGTGGCGGCAGAATGCACCTCTGAGCGGCCTGCGAAGGTGTGAGAGTCATAGGCCCGGGCATACGAGGCTTTTCTGAGAGACTAAGCGCACGATAGAGGGACTTCAGCGCCCGGGGAAGAAGACGAGGGAAGGAGAGAGAGAGAGAGAGAGAGAGAGAGAGAGAAAAGGGGTAGTCGCAGGGCGAACGGTTTAGGGAGATAGGCGGAAGCCCCGCCTTTTCGTCTGGGGAGACAGAGACAGACGGGGAGACGAGGAAGAGGAGGGAAGGTCGAACAAGGGGGAAGGCGGAGCACACGAGTGCCAGCATCCGGACACGCGCGGCAGCACCAAAGGCGTTTAGTACTTCGGCACGCTTGTTCTGGCGCTCGCATAAGGTCGAACGAGGGGGGGGTTATGACGCACTTGCGATCGGAACGGGGATAAGAAGCTCGCGACAAGGTTGCACGAGAAGGAGCAAGCGCTCCGAGAATGCTCGGCAGGATACTGGAATCCAAGCTCGTACCTAAGACCCAGGGGTTCGGACTGGAGCTAGAGCGCCCGAACGGAGAGGCCGAAGAAAACCGAGGGAGACAGGGTCGAAGCGTGGGAGCGAGGAAGGGGGAGCCGTAGTGCGCTCTGCGGGGGAGAGAGGGAGAGAGGAGGTATCGGGCCGAGGAAGACGGAAAGGGGTAGGTGGCGGGCGTGTGAACTCCTTCATGCGGCAACAGGCGAAAACCGAAGGCGGTCGTTAGCGCTTGATGCACGACCACCTTCTAAGCACTCGAGAGCACAGCACCGCGCGAACCCTGCCAAGCGGAGATTCCTTCCCGGTGTCCCCGAGTCCCTTAGCGCGGCAACAGATTGAGCCGGAAACTGTCAGCTGCGGGCGATGTATGCCGCCTCTTACGTACGAGATCGCACTGCTAGCTCGCGCGGCTCGGGCACTGCTGTTGGAGGTTCTGTATCTGCGGCTGTGGGGTGACTCTGCGGAGCTCCCGAACACTCTGCGGGCTCGCGCCGCGAGAGTCCCCTCCCTTTTTTTTTAAACCGTACTCTGTATGTGACCAAGTTCGAAGTTCTATACCCATACCGAGTTCGAAGTCGCTCAAATGCTCAGTCAAAGTCTTCCTTTTTTTCCTTTTTGAGCTCCTAACCTGTACTCCGAGTCTGCATGTGACCAAGTTCAAGGTTCTGCACCCATACCGAGTTGGGAGCCGTTCGAGTGCTCAGGCAATGTTTTTTTTTTCTCTTCTTTTTTTGAGCTCTGAATCTGTACTCTGCATGTGGCCAAGGTCGAAGTTCTATACCCTTACCGAGTTCGAAGTTGCTCGAATGCTCAGACAGAGTCTTCTTTTTTTTTCTTTCGAGCTCCGAAGCTATGCTCTGCATGTGACCAAGTTCGAAGTTCTGCACCCATACCAAGCCCGGAGACGTTCAAATGCTCAGTCAGAATCCCTCTTTCCTTTTGAGTTCTGTACCTGAGCATGTGACTAAGTTCGTGGGTCTGTACCCACGCCAAGTTCGAAGTCCTTCAAATACTCAGGCAGAGTCCCTCTCTTTTTTTCTTTTGAGTACTTAGTCCGTGTTCTGCATGTGACTAAGTTCGAAGCTCCGTACCCACACCTAGCTCGGAGTCATTTGAATACTCAGACGGCGCGAGGTTCCGCACTGGTACCGAGTCCGAAGAACTTTTTTTGAATTCTGTATCAATACGCTGCTAAGGCTAAGTTCGAAGCCTGAACATCAGCCCTGCAGGCACGCTGCCGGTGTCTCTACCAAGGTAGAAGCCGCTCGAATGCTCGCACTACGCAAAAGTTCGGTATCTGATGGACGGAACACACGGTAGTAACGAGTGAGTGGCAGTAGGGCTTGGGGCTGGGAACAGACTGGGAAGGTGCAAGAGGGGAAGAGGCAGGATGCGAGTCGCCTTCGGTGCTGGGGGTCGATCCGTGCTGGGAGTGTGAGCGGCCGGTCAGGGTGCTCGGCGAAGGTGTGGTAGGAAGGCCAAAGAGGGGAGGCGACAGAAGGGCAAAGTGGGTACCCCCCCCCCGTCGACAACAGCCATCGGGGACAGTCCCGCCAGGCAGGCTGGCACGCCGAGCCTTCCTACGCTCTCGGAGCGGGTACTACACTCGCCAAGCGAGACCCACTCTGACGGCCCTGTCCACAATTGTATCATATGCCTCCCCCCCCCAACACCCCCTAACACACACACTCACATGAACCAGATGAGACACTCAGAAGACAGCACACACCCTCACGTACCCTGGAAGATGCGAAGGTATCGACCACGGCCAGCGGTCCGTGGCTGCATGCAACACAGCAGGGCACCCCCGAACTCAGACAATGGTTGCCCTAGAGATATTTATGCCGGGAGGCATGACGCACCCACTCGCATCTATAGCCCCACGACGCCCATCCCCTGCTATGGAAGAGACCTGTCTGAGGCACCCCTTCCCGAAGGGCCAGCCCTATCCCGATTTACCGCTAGCCTATATCTGTGGGAGGGACCAAGTTTTTCAAGGCAACCCCCCCCAAGGCTAGCATATCGCAGGGCCAGCCCGTCCCTACTCCTAGCTTGCCACCAGCTTCTTCAACCCATGACCCACCACAACCAATGAACCTAATTTTTTGATTATTTTTCTCTCATTTTTTCCGGTACGTCCCCCAGGTTGTAGCAGTTCCCGCTGATCGACACAGCCCGCCTCCGTTGACCCCGTATATTCTGGCGGGGCCCTCAACCCTCCTCGTGCCCGGCTATTTTTTATGCCCACACAGAATCCACCACATGCGCGCACAGGTTATCCCCACCATGCGCGGTATCCAGCATCTCTGCATCCATCAACGCGACCAGAACCCCCCAGGAGCAGACCACGAACCGGGACCCGATTCCCCCCAAATACAGACCCCAACCCGCAGCAACCGGTGTGCGAATGGCTGTGCGCTATGAGAGCGCGAAACGGCAGCATATGCGCGAGGAAGCGGATTTGAACCCGCAACCTTATACCACAGCGCGCATTTCTAGCCGGTGTCCTAACCACTTGGGACTCTTGGTCATTCGCAGTTTCTTTTTTTTTTTTTAAACACCCAACACACTCAAACCCCATCTATTCTGGGGGGCAGCAGTCCAGTTGCTTATCACCGGCAAGCAAAAGACAGACAATGTTTAAGAAAAGGGGTACAGCCAAGATAGACAAGAATGGTGGGGGGTGGGGGTTTCAGGTAAGGCCAGCACCTCAACTGCCTGCGACAGAGCTGAGGGGGGACGAACTCAGCGTGTGGTGTTCCGTAGGGGGAAACAGCCGGGAGGCCTCAATGCACCCAGTCGCTGTTTCCTGCTACGGAGCCCCAGTTCAGTGCTAGGTCTCCTCCTCCATTCCTCACTCCCCCCGGGGGAAACGGTATCCAATGTTTGAACATCTGTGTCTTTTGTGTCGTTGTGTGGTCCTAGTGTTTCAGATCTATTATTGTCTTCATTCATATCACAGACTCCCATTGCACAGACCTACACCTATCCCATAAACCTCCCCTACCAGCAATGTAGTCAAATGCTAATTGTTCTAAACTCATCCTACATGCGGTAATTTGTACTCAGCAACCTATAGCAACCTAGCATACATTGTATCATGTCTGTTTTCAGTATTGTACACAGACTCCCATTGTAAAGGTCATTCCTATCGTATCTTTTATAAACCTTTTTATCCCAGCAGTCTACACTATTTGTTTAATCTTTGTCACACATTCGTAGCTTCTAACAACAATCTATTATTTCATCTCAACACATCCTTCAAATATCCCATCTAATGTCCTATCATACATTGTAGATTACACCATGTCAGTTATTATTCATCATTAAACTGTACAGTTCACACAGTCTGATATTCTATCATACATTGTACCTATGTCAGTCATCAGTAGCTGTCCCGAAAGTGTTCCTGAGAGCTCAGCAGGTCTTCCTCTAGACTGTCCAGCAAGTCTTCCGGGAGTCGTGCGATAATATCCTCCATGCTCCCCTGTTCTGTGTTCCTCCTCTGGTCTTGATGACTTGGTTGTTCTTCCTCCTGCCGCCTATCTGAGGCGTGTGGACGATCTGCAGCAGAATCTTCCTGTGTTTGTTGCCTGCTCCTGTCCTCTGGCAGATTGTTTGTCTGATTCTCCGTCGCAGGACTGCGGTCATCTTCCTGAGGTTGAGAGTGCATGGTATCGTCCCTTGTCCCCGGACTTCCGTCATCATCCTCGGATTGAGAGTGTATAGCATCATCCATCAGTTCCATTGTCCAATGCCATTCTCCTGGTTGTTGGCCTATCTCCACCACTTCTCTGTACCGGTCCCATGCACTGCGCAGAAAACGCCACCCTCCGTTCTTTCTGCGCGTTACATCCACTGTGACGGACGTCTTGAGATTCTTCAGCGTCCATGCACGGAGTGTGTGGAAGGAACCTGGCACACCGGTGCGCAGTTCCCGCACTCTCATTGCCCATGCTGCTGTCCAAAATGCAGCTCTCACTGTGTCAGCCGCATATGCTGTTTGAATGGTGGTAGTTTGTCCTGCCAACAGTTGCCCGAGGAGTATAGAAGCTCTCGGTACCTCCGGTGTCTGTGATGCATTCAGCGGGACTGCAGATCCTAGACTTCGCCACCATTCCCAAATTTGGTTTTGAGGGCCACAGTCAAGCCAGAGATGAGGTATTGTTTCCGGCTGTTGATGGCAATGTCTACATGTAGTGTCATCATGTGAGCTTCTCTCTGCCATCCATTGGTATGTTGGCTGTGCAAGTTGTAGAGATAGCCATAGATGTCCAGCCTGTTTTTGATCAGGCAGCATCGTGAGCAATTTGCAAGCCAACTCCCATGTTGACTGGGTACAGTTTGTCAGATCTTCTTCCCTCACCCACTGTCTTCTTATCCAACGGATCTTCATCTCAGCCGCCATATCCACAGTGGGGTTCATGGCACGGTACATAGTCTTCGTTGTGCAAAGTGTTCACACTTAGACGTGCATGGCTTAGTCTTTGAGACAAGCATATGACTACTGGCAGGATCAACCAGGTAGCGGGTGTAACGAGCAGCCGCAAAGAGCGATGGCCAAGGCGCACGTAGGCACGTCACGCCGGCCAGCCTACCAAAAGAACGTCGAATAATCGTGGAACGTGCAATGAGCTGCCGAGACGCCGCGAAGTCCGGCTGTTTGAATTGCAGGTGAACTTCCCCTCCGTAGGCCATCTCCAACAGCAAGGTACCGCACAATCCAACACAGCCCGCAGCACCCGCTCACAAGATTGGCTGAGAAGAGCACCCGCCCACACCACACCCTGAGATCGCAAGATAACCACACTATCTGAACAACGGCACGCGCGAAGGAATCACGGACTGCTTCGGCCCACAGCCGGATGCCACCGCCCGCCCAAAACGTACCGACAGCGAAGTGCACCGCCTCATCTTTCATCGAGAAACGCGGGTGAAGAGAGAAACGAATGCACCACGCTTCCAACACGCCCGGACAGACAGAAAGCCTCCACCTGTGCACGGGGGCGCAAAAGGAACACACCCCCTCCCCCCTGGATCCACATGCGCCTGTTGCCGCGGGCACCACCGACAGAACTTGACGCAGGCGAAACCCAGGAGACAGAGGACAGTAGCCTTCAAAGCCCACAACCTAAACGCAGCAGAACCACAACGCAACGCGATCCGTCACGGTGTGCAGCATACCGAGACCACAGGATGGGGGACACGACGGGCACAAGCGAACATTCCAACAAGTCGGGCGGATGACGGGCCCAACCTCGCGACTCCGTCGGAGGGTGCATCACGCATCCCACAAGTCTCCGCCCTCGCATATGGTAAGCAGCGGGTGCAGGACCGAGGCCACCTGCGCCACCGCTCAATGGTGCCGCTCGGATGGCGAAGAGCGCAGAGCGTCCTGACCAAGTCGTGGCACCCCCTCAACACAAACGGAACGCGCCGTTGTGAGTGCCGACACGAAGACGACACCACAACAAAGCCGCAACCGCTCTCCCCGAAACCTAGGGGATGATGGTGCCGAAGCTGAGAGTCGGTGACGGGCACCTCCGCCTCCACACCCTGCAAACGACCGCCAACCGGACCGCCGTCGGCGATCAGGCGCCAATCATCGCAAGACGATGAGCGACGGTGAACGCAACGATCCGCAACCCGGCACCACGGCATAGGAAAGCCCCGACAGCCGCGACCGCCGCCAGCAACGACCGAGCTGTCGTGAAAGAAGCCCTCCRAGAGAGACGACCATGGACCCACACGGCGCCGCAAAAATGTTCGCTCAACCACCAAAGAACAACTCGCCCGTCTCTCGCAAACTGGAAACCACCCAAAGCGTGTTCAGAGAGTCCCTCGTAACTCGAGTACAAGGTCCCAAAACCCACGCCCGGAACGTCGCCTTCATCGACTGCAAGGGGGCTGCTAAGCACGCAGKCCCCTATAAGAGTGCAAACGGGACTCCGAACCGCCAACCACCGAATGTTTGGCACATCCGGAGGGTGCTCACTGAGCCATCCGCCRAGGGACCTGCACATGTCCCTTTCCAGCAAGCTGACTGAACAGACCCCAATGGCGATGTCCCCCTCGGGACCTCATCCCTTTCCGCTCTCAATAAGATGCCTCTGGACCTTGGATCCTGGGAGACCCCCTTTTCTCGGGGCCGTTCCTACGCCCGAGTGGCAGTGCGCGGTATCTGCTGCCCCCACAAAATTTGACACCTCAAAAGTCCGTCCCATCTCCATCCCTTCCACACACAAAGGGATAAGGGGAAGGGCCGGGGGGAAAAATAAATACATTAAAAAAAAAAAAAAAAGGGACGAAACAAACAGAGAAAAGGCCAAGCAGCTTATGTGCCTAGCGACTCAGATCACGCCGCGGTGTGGGAGTG
>BFEA01000720.1:291355-332875 GCA_003427395.1 Chara braunii | reverse complement strand
TTGAGTCAAATTAAGCCGCAGGCTCCACGCCTGGTGGTGCCCTTCCGTCAATTCCTTTAAGTTTCAGCCTTGCGACCATACTCCCCCCGGAACCCGTAAACTTTGATTTCTCACAAGGTGCTGGCAGAGTCATCCAATGGACATCTGCCAATCCCTAGTCGGCATCGTTTATGGTTGAGACTAGGACGGTATCTGATCGTCTTCGATCCCCCAACTTTCGTTCTTGATTAATGAGAACGTCCTTGGCAAATGCTACCCCAATCCCGAAGACCAGCGAAATAGGACCAGAGTCCTATCGCGTTATTCCATGCTAATATGTTCAGAGCACAGGCCTGCTTTGAACACTCTAATTTTTTCAAAGTAACAGSGCCGGCTCTGGATCCCAGCCAATACAGGCAAGGAACGCATACCCAGCAAGAAAGGCGAAAGGGCCGGTACACGCCCGCAAGAGCGKACCAACCCCTCCCACCCAAAATCCAACTACGAGCTTTTTAACTGCAACAACTTAAATATACGCCATTGGAGCTGGAATTACCGCGGACCAGACTTGCCCTCCAATGGATCCTCGTTCAAGGAGTTTACGACTGTTCTCATTCCAATTACCGGACTCGAAAGAGCCCAGTATTGTTATTTATTGTCACTACCTCCCTATGTCAGGATTGGGTAATTTACGCGCCTGCTGCCTTCCTTGGATGTGGTAGCCATCTCTCAGGCTCCCGCTCGGGAATCGAACCCGAATTCTCCGTCACCCGTTACCACCATGGTAGGCCTCTATCCTACCATCGAAAGTTAATAGGGCAGAAATTTGAATGGAACATTGCCGGCTCAAAGGCCATGCGATTCGACAAGTCACCATGATTCGCCGCAACAACGGGCAAGCCCGGATCGGCCTTTTATCCAATAAATACATCCCTTCCAGAAGTCGGGATATGCTGCACGTATTAGSTCTAGAATTACCACGGTTATCCGAGTGGTAAGGAGACCACCAAATAAATGATAACTGATTTAACGAGCCATTCGCAGTTTCTTTTTTTTAACAAACACAACACACTCAAGCCCCATTTATTCTGGGGGGCAGCAGTCCGGTTGCTTATCACCGGCAAGCAAAGACAGACAATGTATTGAAAAGAAAAAGGGCAGTATAGAAAAGAAGGGTGGGGGTCGGGGGTTTCAGGTGAAACCGGCGTTTCACCCCCCTGCAGCAGGGCAGAGGGGGGGACGAACTCATCGCCAGTGATTCTGCGTGGGGAACCAGTCGGGAAGCCTCAATGCACCCAGTCACTGTTTCCACTCGCAGAGTTCCTTGCGGTGCTAGGTCCTCACCTCTGCCCCTTGCTCCCCCCTAAGAAATTGGTATCCATAGTTCGTTTGTCGCATCTGATTCATTAGTCCCTATGAGTATCTTGTGTACCTTGTTCCATAGACTCCCCCCCAGTTTTAACCCCTCTCAGCAATGTCTAAGAATCTATGCTCTACAGTATCCAGTACCCCTATTGATCTAAAAGAATTGTTACAGTTTGTCCATTTAACATCACATCTTACACACTTCTACATACCCCTGCATTTTAAACCCAGAACCAAAACTAATTGTACAGTAAAGCGTATTGACAGAAATCAGAAATCTATCTTATCACCCAGCCCCCTTATTTTTATACAGCCAAACAGGATTTCTATGTATTCTAGTGGTATTCGGCCTACACATTCAGTCTTACAAAGATGTGAGCGCAGTCCACATTCTCATTCCATTCTTCCCAGCTATAATTGCAGTACATGTGTCATGCAGTTCATTATCAGCAGCAGCTGTCTGGCAAATCCTCCAGAGATCCCCAATCGTGTGTGTCCCGGCTGCCTAGCCAATCTTGCTGAAGTTGTGTGGCCCTGTTGATCCTTACATGTTGGTCATTTTCCTGAGAAGGTAAGCCATCACCGTCTTGTTCTGTACATTCTTGCGCAAGGCCGTTTGTCAAATGTGGCCCCTCTGCTGGCCAACCCAAGTCGTTCATCAGATCATCCCGGAAGTGTATGACATCTTCTTCCCTGTCGCAATCCTCCTCTCCGGCCCATTGCTGTTGTTGCTGATCAGATCGATCCACCCTTTCATGGCTACAGCTGTCTTGATGGGTGTGATCCGGATGGCGGCATTGAGATTGGTCTTCCATGTCAGAGTCACAGTTGTCGTTATTCATGCTTGTGTTCAACTTCCACTGCCATTGGCCGGGTTGCTCACCGATCTGTACTACTCCATATCTGGCCCAAGCATTGCAGAAGAACCTCCAACCTCTATTTCTTTTGCGTGCCACATCCGCTGCAAGGGAGATTCGCAGATTCTTCAGTGTCCAAGCATGGAGTGCAGGAAAGGAGCTCCTCATGCCTTCACGCAGTTGTCTTACTCTCACTGCCCAGGCGGCCGCCCAAAAGGCCGCTCTGACCGTTTGCGTATGCCGTTTGTACAGTATCCACCTGTCCTGTGAGCAATTGTCCCAATAGGATAGCAGGCCGCAGTGTGCCCAGGCCATTGAGAGGGACCGTCGGGCCCAAGTCTTGCCACCATTCCCAGAATCTTTGCTGAGGCTCGCAGTCCAGCCAGAGATGGGGCAACGTTTCTGGTTGTAGCAGGCAATGTCTACAGTGTATGTCTTCATGTGAGCTTTTGTCCGCCATCCACTGGAAGGTAGGCTGTGCAAGTTGCAGGGACAGCCACAGTTCTCCAGCTTGTTTCTGGTCGGGCAATGCTGTAAGCAGTGGGCAAGCCTTCTCCCAAGTGGACTGCGTCCAGCCTATGAGATCTGCGTCGGTTACCCACCCACGTTTTAGCCAGCGTGTCTTCATCTCCACAGCCATATCCGTGCGGGGGTTCATGGCCCGGTACATCACCTTCGTAGTGACTTGGTGGATGCGACACGGTTTGGCCAACGAGTTCGTTTTAGCCCATTCCCATACAGACGGGTCCCACGGCAGCTGCAGCGGTGTCTTTGAGGGTCTATATGGTCGATAGACTTGTGCAGACGATCCCGCATGGTCTCTGAGTACAACAACAGATCGCATCTCATCTTTGTGGAGCAGCCCATCTTGTGCACAGCATCTGACAAGAGGGTGACCAATTAGGCCGGTGACTGGTGTTGTGGCTGCTGTGGTTGTCCAAGCCCGACCATAGTGCCACTCTTGGCCCATTCTGCATTGCAGCGTGAAGAAGGTCAACGGTTGCTCTTCCTTTTTGCTGACCACCCATTCGTCTTTGAGTCTGTGGCCTTGGTGCAGCAGGTCCACCCAATGTTCTGGAATCGCCGTTTTGATTTCCCGGAGCCGCTCAACTTTGGCAGGTTGATGTCTCAGTTGAGGGAGGATATCCTCTTCCAATCTCCATGTGCCCGTGCTCAAGTCCCACAGATCTGCTATATGATAAATTCCACATGCCAGCCATTGCCGCCCGAATGAAGCTGAACGATCTTGCCATGGGAACGGTTGACCTTGGTGTGAAATAATGAATCGGTTACCAAAGAGTGTTTGTTGCAGAATATGGTCGCAGGAACGCGGTGCAGATTGGTGTAAAGGTGCTTCCCGCCAATGTTCCAGTGTGGGTGTCCACAAAGCATCTTTCTTCAGTCCTTGCAGAAGCGGTGGGTGAAGGAGCGCCATTTCCACGTCCGCCGGGTGTATCCGGATTGCATCTGCCATGAGCTGAATCGTTAATATCTTCCACGGTGCATTGTCGTCCTCCAGAAGCAGCCAGAGCACCGTTCGCATATGAAGCACCGTGGTTTGCCTGTGGGGGTCCAACAGACCCAGCCCACCTTTGGTTCTTGGTTGTATCAGTTTCTCCCATCTGACTCGGTAGATGAGATGGTGAGATTGAGGATCATTTTTCCAAAGGTAGCGACGCAGAGCAATCTTGTAATTTCTCCATGCCTTCTTGACAGGTGAGGAGACAGCTGCTGCATACCAGAGCATAGAAGAGACCGTGTTATTAGCAATAAGGGTACGACCAATAACCCCCAACGAAGTGCCCTTCGCCCAGTCCGTCATTTTCGTTATCGCTTTGTGTAGGAGATCTTCCATCTGTTCGCCGGTGGTAAGAGTTGCTGGCAGCAACAGCCCCAGGTGCCGTGTTTGTCTATTCTCCTCTTGTATGAGCATTCCTTGTAACGGCGAATTGTCCACTCCGGGAGGGGTCAATGCCATAGACTTACTCCAATTGATCTTTGCACCAGCAAAATGTTCAAAGACAGTGACCTCATGTTTGATGGCCTCAATGCTCTGGTCCGTGGTTTCAGTCACCGCGGCTGTGTCATCTGCAATGGCCCCGGTCTTGAGCTCCTATCCGTTGGGTAGCTGAAGTCCCCAAATGTCCGGATTTGCTCTGATCATTTCGTGTAGATGTTCCACGTGCAGCACGTACAGGGCCGGTGACAGTGGACAACCTTGTCTGACCGAACGTGTGATGTGCATCAGTGGTGACCTGAAGCCATTGACTTGGATTCTTGCCTCAGCTGTGGTCAACAGAGCGGATACCTCTGATGTGAAGGTATGTCCCAGTCCTCTCTCCACCAAGCCTTGAATGAGAAATAGCCAGCGGACCCTATCATATGCCTTTTCGAAGTCCAGGAGCAACAATGACAGCTGAGGGCAATGATGTGCCGCTACTTCCAGCACCTGTCTTGCCAACAGGACGTTGGTAAGGATCCGTCTGCCCGCTACAAAACCAGTTTGTGTTGGGTGTATGAGATCCGGTAGAACCACCGTCAGTCTATTTGCCAAGATTTTGGCATAGATCTTGTACAGTGCTGAAAGCAGGGAGATGGGAAGCCAATTACGGATCTCCTCCTTGTCACCTTTCTTGTGTATGAGAATAATGATAGCTTGCCCAAATGAGGGGGGTGGTTGGTCTGTTCCCTGGAACAGGGCATTGAAGGCTTTAACAAAGGCTGGCAACAACATTGGCAGGATTGCATGGTAAAGGCTTTAACAAAGGCTGGCAACAACATTGGCAGGATTGCATGGTAATGTTCCATTGGCATTCCATCTGGTCCCGCAGTTTTACCACGAGGCATGTCCGTCACTGCCCTCTGCACCTCTTGTGATGTGATCGGAGTGTCAAGGTGAGCACTTTGGTCCGTTGTCAGCCGTGTTTCGCATTTGCTCCAGATTTCCTTGTGTGGTAAGTCCTCTATGGTCTGTCGTGTCCAGTCTCCGGATTCGGTGTAAGGGTCACCATAAAAGTTCGCTGCATATTGAAGGATGTCCTTCGTGGTCACCGCCATCGGGCTGTCATGGAGGAATGGATGCTGCAGTGTGTTCATGGTATCCGCACCGGTCTTGCTGCCCCGCTGTCTGAAGAAGCAGGCTGACATTCTTTCCGTCGATTGTACCCATTTCGCCTTTGTTGCCATGCCCCATAGCAGAGCGTCTGTTTTCTGCCATTGTGTCCATTCTGCATGGAGTGCAGTCCATTGAGCAACCATCCATCCTCTTCTTCAGGTGGCGGGTCAGTGCCCAGTGCTTCCATACGGCAGACAAATCCTTGTCCCGTCTGCATATGCGCTGCTTTGGTTGCCCGCGCCCTGGCGTGCATGATGATGGTTAACTGATCCACTCCCCTCTGTAAGTGGTTTAACAGAGGGACTTGTTCATCATACATTGACAGCCAATGTTCCCAGTGTTGTTGAACAAGTTTGATATGTAGTGGGTCCGAGAACATCCACGCCGGGACCATCGGAGGAGGTGCTTTGGTGAGGACTCTCTTGGTAAGTGCTATGGTGACAGCTATAAGTTTATGATCCGACTGAGAGACCGGTAACGATAGAAAACGTACAAGGGCATTGGCAAGTGGTGAAGATAACCAAGCCATGTCCAGTCTACTCCGTGCTGATGGTTCCGTCCCTATCCATGTGAAGCCTTTGGCATCCGGCCACAGTTGTCTGAATGCATCCTTGAGGCCCAACTCAGCCATGGTCTGTCCTAGCGCATCCGCATATGGGCGAGGTCGACCAGACGAGGGGAGTCATTTCCCGGGCATATAATAGTGTTAAAGTCTCCTATGAGAACAGTATGATCCGCCTCTGCCATCGCAGACGAAAGATCTCTCCAAAACCACTTCCGTTCTGTTATGTCCGACGAGGCGTATACTGTAAATATCAGCAATCTCTGTCGTTCCAAGTCTACCCAGATCCATGCCCAGCGGCCCTGTGAGTCTGCAAAGTGATCAAGAATTCTCCCAGTGAAGTGGGATGTGGTAATGATAGCCACCAATCTGAACCTGGTTCGGTGGGTTTAGTTGCGGGGGTGTGACGCTTCATTTTTTTCCCCTTGCTGATGAGATAGCGCTCGAGTTTTGCTTAAATATTTTATTTTTTATTTTTCACCTTACNTTCCCCTTGCTGATGAGATAGCGCTCGAGTTTTGCTTAAATATTTTATTTTTTATTTTTCACCTTACCTTTTTGCTTTTTTTGTTTTCCTTTTCTAAAAATTCCTTTAATAGGAACTGACCCCGAAACCGGTAAAGATTCATTTAGTTCGTTTTTTATGCCTCAAAGTTAGGCAATTTCGAGAAGCGCCTAGTAAAAAGGTAATGGGAGGGATGGAGAATAAGAAGGATAAAAGAGGGAGAGCTCGATCCGATCAGTTACTAGGGAGGAAAAACTATAGGGTGCAAAAGTGTTGTCTGACCTAGTACTAACGAGAAGCGTTGCTCGGATGGGAGAGGAAGACGAGGAAGAAGGAGAGAGGTAAACGAAGAAAAAAAGTGTATCTCCCTCAATTCTCAATGAAATTGAGCGAGAGAAGATGCTAACTGGAGGTTCAGCATTCCGAATTAGATGGTTGCGCCAGATTGAATTTGAGCAGCGTATTTGGTGCTATCAAGACTAGAGGCTGCGCGCGGGTTGAAGTGGTTTGAATGCGACGAGGGCCGACCGTGAAGGGCTATAGAAAAAATATGAAGGAAACAAGGAGGAAAGAGAAGGTGAGAAGTTAGAGGAGAGATGGGATAAGCCGAATGAAAGGGAGAAAGATGATGAAGAAAACGAGGAGGGAGCGACTGCAACTTGGGGGTTTAATTCACGACTATGATTGGGTCATGCCGTAATCGTGGCCATCCCCCTATTGTGCGGATTCCACTGCTCGCGACCAGAATAGTGTTCGATTTATCTTGCAGTCGTACACTCACATTTTCATTTTGTTTGCTTTCGTGGCCTCGTCAGCTTCTGCGATCGTGTTTTGTGTCAATCCTCCTCGCAACGCAGTCTGGGTCGCCCTTGTCCCAAGCGTTCAATCGAAGCTCATGTTGTACCATAGTCGACCTTCACCGTGCTCATGACTGAAGCATGTACCATCCACAACAATTATCCCCGCATCTATGATCAAGATCGGAGCCGCAGTTATGACCAATGACTGTAGTCGTCCTGTTCCTTAGCGGTTATTTTCACAGTACTCCTCTTTTTTATATGGCGGTGTATCTTCCTATGTTCTAGCGGAGGATCCATTGCCATTCAGCACGTTGCCCGCATGTGGATGTGTGAGAAATTGTCATGCGGTCGTTCTCCTTGTCCTGGCATTCATTATCCACATGGCAGTGTATCAACTCATATTCTAGGACGAGATTCATTCTTATTTTGTACATTTGGTAAATAGCGGAAGGGGGCACATGACAACCCGCTTCTTGTCGTCATTACGGTTGGCTCCCTCATGCTTCACGATGTTGATGGTCGCCACAATCTTTATCTTTCATCTCAGCTTCAGTTGTTTGTAGCATGCGATCGTGAATCCGCTACCCCTGTGTTCACCATCGTGTTTGCCATAGTGGCTACGGTCTTCGTCGCAATCAAGGTGGTCGTCATATGTGCCTTCATCGTGGAGCTCGTCGTTGCCTACTTGTTTGGTATGACCAACAGGATCGCAACCTGGCTCGTTATGGTGATCGTTTTCATCTGGCGTGTATCAAGGTGGTTGTCGTATGTGCCTTCATCGTGGAGCTCGTTGTTGCCTGCTGGTTTGGTATGACCAACAAGATCGCAACCTGGCTCATTCTGGTGATCGTTTTCATCTGGCATGTAGCTTCCCATGTTCTAGCGGAAAATTCATAATCGCATTCTGCACAGATATCATTATGATGCAGGCAAAGTGGTGCAGACAGTGACGCCGTACTGGGACGGGTGCGCGCGAACATGCGCGCGCGCGTGCAAGAGAGAGAGAGAGAGAGAGAGAGAGAGAGAGAGAGAGAGAGAGAGAGGGGGGGAGAGAGAGAGAGAGAGAGAGAGAGGAAGAAGAAGGAGATGAGTGTGTACCTAACGTGCTTCACCAGTGTTGCCTCGGGGAGTCGTACGAACCTGGTTGGAGAAACGGCCAGATACGTGTGATGAAGTTAGATGAACGAGAGAATGAAGGAGGAAGCATCTGCACATAAACGCAAGGTCGTACTATGTACATAAGAGATATAGTAGAAAATAAATAAAGAAAGAAAAAAAAGATAAATTGGACACCTGTATCTTTCCGTGTTTTAGTGGAAGATTCGTTCTCAATTAGCTGCTTGAGGACGGGCGCAGCAACGGGCGACTTCAGGAGCCGTGTATCTTCTAGCGAAATTCATCCTCATTTTGCACATTTGGTGAGTACTGCATCATGCTCGTTGTCAAGATCCTGTTTGGGTATGTCGTATTGGCCGTTGATCCGGGGGTTGCTCGTCGTCAAAGTCCTGCTGGTAGCTAGGTTGCTTGTAGCCCAGAACCTGCTCGTCTTCGTCGTCGTACTCCTCGTTGTTGTGATCACACTTAAACCGACATTTCGTTAAAACTGACTTTTTTTTCTAAATTCACGAAATTGAGCGTACCAAAAAACAACATTTTTTAGTATTTTTTTGTCCCCATGACATCGGATGATCAGATCATCAGGTGTCGTGGCGACTCCGGATGATCTGAACGGTACTTTACGTTGCGGTACATCAGATGGACAAAGAGAGATAACCACTTTCTCGATGTATGTTAACGGTACTTTACGTTGAGGTACATCAGATGGACAAAGTGAGTATGGACAAAGTGAGATAACCACTTTCTCACCCGATGAGCAATGAAATTTTGACTAAGTCCACTTTCGTGAATTTAGAAAAAAATGTCAGTTTTAACGAAATGTCAGCTCTTACCTTCATCCTCACGTTGCTTCGAGGTGAACGTGCTGCCACCACCTCGTGGCTGCTCTGCTGATTGGTTGAAGTTACCATGCTGTATGAATCTAGACGAATTTCGGATCAGATACATCGAATAGAAAGGGAGGAGATATAGGGATTAGAGGCGAGCGAGCTAAGAGGAGTTAAGGGGATGATCCGAGTCTATTGATGTATAAGAATCAGGCGTGCGAAGACGCATATCTGCGGAAGCCTTAAAGTTGATCTTGTTCACTGCTCACGAACCAGATTTGTATGACCGGGTAGATTCAATACAAGTAAGTTAGACGCTAGTGTCGAGTCTGTCGACGGAGTCGTACACTGATCTACAACAGAATGCAGTTTATAGGAGGCAAGGTGTGACAAGGCAATGTATCTTTCCAGGTTCCAGTTGAAGTTTCAGTTTACTCCTATATACCTCGTAAGCAGGAGTGTCTCGAAGGTGGCCACCAGCCCTGTAGCGGACCACTGGTTGGTCTGTGAGACCATCCCGTTGGCCTGTTCCCACAGGCCTGTGTTGTATCTGGGGTAGTCCAATCCAGGCAGGTACCTCTGTCGGTACCAGCCAGTTCAGTCCAGTTCAGTCAGTCCATTGGGGTATACCCCAGCCAGAGTCTGTACTTTGGGTCTACATCCGCACAGTTTGGAGTACGTGTGTTGGAGTCTGCCTGGGAGCTGCATTGTGCCATCTTGCTCCACCCTCATCCTCCATCTCCATTATATTTTTCGGGCATCTCCAGCGGAAAACAGAGGGAAAACGTGATGAAAGGTGCAGTAGGGAAAAAGTGACACGTGGCGAGAAAAGAGAGAAGGTGATTCCTACGTACGTGTGCGCGCCAGCGCCAAGGCCGCCGCACACGCACACACATGTGCTGTCCCACTGCCCCGCCCTGCCTCACTCCCAGATTAGTTATGTCAAGATCCAGGATGCATGTTGCTGCCAGGATTTGAACTTGGGCAACTGCTTTCCATGCACGTGCGTAGCTGCTGCCAGAACACACTGGCCACATTGTATGTATGATTTTGTAGTACGGCACGTGTTGAAGAAGAGGTGTGCCAGCTATTTACACATCCCCCCTTCCCCTACCCCCCCCCCCCCCCCCCGACGGCGAGCGGCGAGCAGCGGCCAGTAGGGCAACAATGGTCGGGCTGCTATTTGCTCCTCCCCCCCCCGGTGGCTGCTGCTGCCTGCGTCAGGTGGCCATCTGCAGTGCCACGTGGCAGCTTGCTGTGGAGCTAAAGACCCCTGCAGTACAGACCAGTTTGGGTGGCTGATCAAGATCTAAGCACACCCAGCTGTTGATGATGATGATGGCCATTATTTTTTTGCATTGTTGCACCAGCAGTTTGCCAGCAGTGAAGACCCCCCTGGCCAGGGGGCTGCGCGTCAGGCAACCAGGGTGGCTGATCAAGATCTCGGCCAATCCTTGATTATTCCAACATCATTTTTGCGGCAGCCGCGGGCTGCCAGCATCTTGAAGGCCAAGATCCAGTGGATCTTGGTGATCTTGTTGCTCTTGGTCAACCAAGAGCTTGGTATCATCACTCCCCACTAACCTACTCCCCAACCCTCTCTCTCTCTCCTCCCCCCTCCACCATCTAATCACTTTCTCTAACTCTGTCACTCCTCTCTCCTCCTACCTCCCTCTTCACTTAGCTTCTACCATCCTTTCTCTCCTCCCCTCCCCACTCACCATCTTCTACTAATCTCTTCTACTCCTCTCCACCATTCTCATCCCTTTTTCTCCCATTCTCTCACCCTCCTCTCCCCCAACTACAACCCCATCATCCCCCCACCTTCCACTTCCGTAGTTTTTTCTTTCTCGCCTATTTCTCTCTTCCTTCTTCACTTTTTCATCCCCTTCCCCCCCCAACTTCGAATTTTTCTATTTTTCTTCTTTTTGTCTTTCTTTTGATCTTCCTGTTTCTTCAAAATTTGAATTTTATTCTTCTCTCTACTTCCTTTCTCATTTTCTGATTTTTTTTTATTTTTTTTTTTTTCTGAAATTTGAATTTTTTTAGGCTGCATCTCTAGATCTGGTAGGACTTAGTTATTTCTGCTCTCGGCGCACATTTTGACCCTGTGGGGGTAACGAAGTGCTACCGAAATTTCTTTTTTTCTCCCCACTCTCTACATCCTACTTAGTCATATCCTTGTCGGCACACTTCGACCTCATGGGGGTAACGAAATGCTGCCAAAATTTTTGAAAAATTCAACACTTAGTCTCTCTTCACTCTTCACCTCCTTATTTATTTATTTATTTATTTATTTATGTATTTATTATTTATTTATTTATTTATTATTTCTTTATTTATTTTCTGAAATTTATAATTTGTGGCATTTTGGAAGTTTGTATGTTATCTTAGTCACTCTTTCCTCTTGGCACATTCTTGACTCCATGGGGGGTAAGGAAATGTTGCCGAAAATTCTAAAAATAAATAAATACATAAATAATTATTTCTCTCTTGACATAATGCTTATTTATTTCTTTAATTATTTTTATTATTTATTTTTATTTTATTTTTCTTGAAATTTCATTGTTTATTTATTTTTCCCTCCCCTTCCCCTCCATCGTTGCTATTTTCTTTTCTTGATTAGGTCACCGATACCCTACACTAACCACTCAAACTCCGGTTAGGGTTTTCTTAGGGTTTTTCTAACCCCCCTACTTCCTCTTCCCATTCGGGCAGCCTGGACCCAAACCACCCCTCCCCCTTTGACGGCATTCGCGCTCGACCCCCTTGTGCTGCCCATCGCTTTCTACCGCTGACCCCCTCCTACGCCCTCCGCTCAGGCGAACCTTCACGGCCCCCTCAGTCCGACCCGTCACCTCCCTATGGCCGACGACGTGTCACAAGCAGCCGACCCTGTGACGACCCCGGCACAGGGCTCCATACCCGCGACGGCGGACAAGGGCCATCAGCCCCAGGGGGATCTGCACACCCCCCTCACCTCCCTCCTCACGCCCATCCAGGCGCAACTGGCGACCCTATCACCCTTACAGGCGCAAGCGGCGACTCTTGTCACTAGCATGCGGCAACTCCAGGACGTTGTCTGTCCTTCCTCCCCTAACTCTCTCTCTTCTCATGGCTCCCAGTCCGGGTCCTCAATCCTACGACGTGGTGGCCACGGTGGAGCTTCCTCCTCCGCTGCCCCCGAGCCGACCATCCTAGTGACCATCCATGCCCCTAGCGCGACAGTCGCCAAGGGCCAGGCCTTCCCTCACTCTACGGGGGCACCCGCCCAAATTCCGGTCACTACGGCCACGGGACCACAACCCTCTGCCGCGGTCTCATCTTTTCCGGGTGCCCCGCTTCTCCCTACCCTTCGCACGACAGCAGTGCCACCTGGCTCTCCCCCCTCTTGGATGCCCCACGCCGCTCGTGCGTCTACTTCCCCCACTCCACCTACTACTCCTCGCTCGATCTATGTCCATCGTCTTGAGACCGAGCTTACCCAGAGCCAGGCCGACCTCACCCTCCTACGCCTTCAACCACCCCTACCATCACAGGTGGTCACACCTTAAGGTGCACCCCCTTCTTCCTGTACTCTTCCTTCCATGCAGGCTCGCCTCCCTAGCCCAACACCCCCCCCACCCCATCCTACCTCCTTTCTACTCCCTTGGTTGCTGCGACCTCTTCTACCGCAGCTCCCTCGCCGCCTGCCGCTGTTCCCCCCGCCGCTCCACCATGAGGCCCGGACGTACAGTCAGTTGCACCCCCTTCTCCAAGACCTGTGCCGACATACTCGGCCGTAGCACAGGCCTCTGCTCCTCGATCTCCTCGTCAACAACACGGTGGCACACCACTCGTCCGCTTGACGGACATTGCCTTGTATGACGGTACAGGGATATGTGTGTCTCAGTGGCTGCAGTCTGCCACCCGCACGCTCCAGCTCATGGGCTTCCCACCCGACACGTGGGTGGCTCACCTCTGCACGCGCCTGCGTGGCGATCCTTTCGGCGCCTGGGAGGATTTCTACACTCACTCCCTTCGTGAGGGTCAGACCCCAACCTTCATGGATTTTCAAGCGTTCCTTGAGGATCCCTTAGGAGCCCGACATGACGTGACTGACGCCTTCGAGCGTATCGTCAGTACCCGCTGGTCCGACTCTCGGGGCGCTGCCGGCCTGGACCGCCATATCCAGGTCTTTCAGGATGCCCACCTCATTTGTGATGTGACGTTCCTCCCCGAGGTTGCCCCTATTGATCGCTTTTTGGCCAGCCTTCCCCTTGAGTATCGCTTTGAGTTATGGCGGTATGACTTCACATCGGCCCCACAGGCCTACGAGGCCGTCAGGGCCCATGAGAAGATGCGGACCCATCTACACCCCGCTTCCTCCTCCCAGCCTCAGCATACTGGTTACGCACCCTCCTTCTCTCACGGCACTTCCCAGCGTCGTTCCCCTTTCCACGGTCACCTCCACCGTTCCGCGCAGTAGGGCCGCCACTTCTCGCGCCACTTCAGCACGCTCGAGTATGGTGAGCCGGACACTATTACCCCGTTGTCGCCCGAGGGTGACCATAGCGACGACCCCGACCTCTGCAAGGCCGTCCACTACCACATGGAGGACTCTACCCTCCCTATAGCCAAGCATCTCCAGCTTGCCCTCTCCACCCTCTCTCGGACACGCAACCACTCAGGTCACGCTGGCGCGTCGCCCCCCGAGGTCCCTCAGCAGGACCTCCCTCAGGGCTTTGTCCCTCCTCGTGGTGTCCTTTCCGTTGAGGAGCGAGCGACCATTTTAGGCCAGCGTGGATGTTTGCGCTGCCGCTAGGACGGTCATACCTCCTCGCGGTGCCCTTACACTGCCGCCCTCGACCGCCACTACGTTGAGCTTTCCCACCAGCGTCGTACTCAGTCCCCCCCTGGCGCCTCCTTGCCACGGTGCAGTGTACACCTGCGCCCTCCTCAATAGTCGGCTTTCCGACATCTCCGTCGTGATTTGCCCCTCTCGCTACTGGAGTTGAGGTATCGCAAGACCCGACATAGTGGATCCAGCCCTCTTCTACCTCTCCGCGACTACCGACGCGTCGAGCCATTCGCTCAGCCCGTTGCAGCGCAGCTTGCGACTCGTGAGGACGTTGTGTCCTCCCTTCTGGACTTGAGCATGCTCCAGGCTCGTCAGGAGCGACTCACCCTCCGTGTTGCTGCACTGCGTCGCCTTCTCACCATCCTTTCTGACCCTGATCGCACCCTCCCGATCATTCCAGTACGACTCAGGACCTCCACGAGGGTGTACTTAACGCTGTGGGATTCTGGTTCTCAGGGCGACTTCATTCACCCATGTGTGGTGAAGGAAGCACGCTTACCCACGACAGGGTCTCCGACTCTCATCTCCGTCACCCTCGGAGATGACAAGATTCAGCGCTTCTTCGATTAGACGGTCACCGACCTCCCTTTCTTCCTCACTCTGGAGTCGACTGATCGTCCTCCAGCGTCTCGTCGCCACCGCTCCTCTGCACATTTCGACGTGATGGAGACGGGGGACGACTTCATTCTCGGTACTCTGTGGTCTCGTAGGTTTCGTAGCACCGAGGCCAAGGCCGATTGGGTGACCAACACTCTCGTTCTTAGAACGAAGTGTGGACAAACGTATCACGTACCTTTTATAGGTACCACTGCGACACCACGCCCCGATCCTCCTCCCACGGAGCCTTTCGTGCCCACACAGTCTCTCTCTATCACCGTCACCTCGCCTCAGTAGTTCGCCCACTTCATCCGACAGGACGACGTCACATTCTTTACGGTGAACGTTACGGATCTCTTGCACTATGATCCACCCTGTCCAGACGCCGAGCTCATCTCTCTATAGCCAGATCCTCCTTATTTTTCCATGTCTTTCATCTTTACTTCCCTTCCTCCGCCGTCCGTTGAGTCTTCCTTGTCGTAGCGCGCCGACGCTGACGCTGAGGAACTCGCACGCTATACGGCCGACCTGGAGACCGCAGTTGGTGACCTCATTCACGAGTACCATGGCGTTTTCCCATCGTCGTTCTTGTACGCCGGCATCCCACCGATGCGCGATGTCGAGCACTCCATCCAGCTTGTGCCTGACTATCATGTTCACGACCAGGCACCTTACAGACTCTCGATCCACGAGACCACTGAACTCAAGCGTCATCTTGAGGAGCTCCTGAGACTGGGTTTCATTAAACCCAACAACTCCCTGTGGGGTGCACCCGTCCTCTTTGCTCGCAAAGCGGATGAAACTCTCCGTCTCTGCATCGATTATCGCGGCCTTAACCGCTACACGGTTAAGAATAGCTACCCCATGCCTCGTGCCGACGAGCTGTTCGACCGCCTAGCAGGCAACCGCTTCTTTACGAAGATTGATCTTCGTAGTGGTTACCATCAGATCCGCCTCGCTGCAGAGGACCAGCCGAAGACCGTCTTTCGGTCGTGCTTCGACCACTACGAGTTCACAGTGATGCCATTCGGCCTCACCAATGCACTCGCCACCTTCCAGAGGGGGATGAACGATATCTTCAGGGACATCCTTGAAGAATACGTTCTCGTATACCTGCACGACATCCTAGTGTACAATCATACCTTAGAAGACTATCTCAGACACCTCCGAGATGTCCTACAGTGCTAACGCAAGCATGACTTTTATGCCAAGCTCAGTAAGTACCGCTCTGCGCAGCGCAAAGTGAACTTCCTATGACACTACATGTCTGACTAGGGTCTCCACATGGACTACGAGAAGATCACTGCTATTGCGGGATGTGGACTACGAGAAGATCACTGCTATTGCGGAGTGGCACGTCCCCACATCCGCCAAGCAGCTTCGCATCTTCCTAGGCCTCACTAACCACTATAGTAATTTCATCCTGAAATACACTAGGTATTCCTACGTCCTTACCTCCGCCCTCCTCCAGAAGAACCCACCATGGGTTTGGACACCCCTCCACGAAGACGCCTTCCTTGCCCTCAAGAAGGCGGTGACATGTGCACCGGTTCTTCACCTACCCGATTTTCATCGCCCATTTATTATTACCGCCGATGTGTCAGACTTTGCTATAGGAGCAGTGCTTTCTCAAATTTTCCCCTCCTCTCCTGATTCCTCTCATCCTTGCATCCCTCACTTCCCACCTCCTACTCCTACAACTGCTTCCCGTCTGACGCCTACTCGTCCAGCTACTGACGATCCTTCTATTGACTATTCTCCTACCATCGCTGAGGACAGCACTGTCAAGTCATGCTCAGGTGATTGTTCGATAGCCTTGTACTCTCATCAGCTCCTGCCTGCCGAGATAAACTACACTGCTGATGAACGTGAGGTTCTCGCAGTAGTTTATGTCACTCGGCGTTGACGTCACTACCTGCACTGGGCACCATTCACAACTCTGTTGTCCAGACTTTTTTGACAAAGCTGAATCTCACTCCTTGGCAAGCTCGCTGGTGGCGCAACCTATCCGAGTTTAGTTTCACCACTGAGCACATAAAGGTTGAGACCAATTTGGTCGCAGATGCCTTATCCCGACGCCCTGACCATAATCTGGAGCAGATCCAGCTCGCTGCCATCTCGGTCACCACCGTCCACCACTCGGTGACCAAAGAGTTTCGCACTCAGTACCACCACTACCCCGACTATTGCGGCATCAATGTGGCCCTTCGAAGTGGCAAGACCGTCCTGAACTACTCTCTCGGGGACAACGGTCTTGTGTACTGGCACGGTTCACAGGGCACCAGAGAGGCCCGTATTTGTGTTCCCTCCACTGGACAGCTACGTGTCCGGGCAGTAGCAAAGTTCCATGACCAGGCAGTCGCCGGTCATATGGGCTTCCACAAGACGTTGGCTCGCGTGAGCCGCCTGTATGTCTGACCGAAGCGCAAAGACTTTGTAAAGGACTACTTTGCAAAGTATCTTACCTGTCAGGAGCTGCACAGTGCGAGCCACGTGCCTTATAGTTTGCTTCAGCCTCTTTCTATCCCTGAGGGTCGTTGACAGTCCATCTCGATTAACTTTATCGGTCCTCTTCGTCCTCCGACCCCCCGCGGTCATGATGCTATCCTGGTCGTCATCGACCGCTTCACGAAGCGTGCACGCTTTGTTCCTTGTCGCTATGTCATCAGTGCACGTGAGGTCACCGACATCATGTTTGACCGAGTCGTGCGTGACCAAAGCTTAACTTTGAGCATCATATCTGACCGTGACCCGCGCTTTACCAGCCAATTTTAGCGACGGTTCCACGAGGTGTACGGCACCCAGCTCCGCTTCTTCTCGTTTTACCATCCCCAGACGGATGGTCGGAACGAGGTCACGAAGAAGACTCTCGGAGCTATTCTCTGAAAGATTGTTCGTAACGACCTGCAGTGGGATCTCCATCTTGCCCATGCGGGGATAGCCTACAACCACGCTGTCTTACGAGCCACGGGGATGTTGCCTTACTATTGCGACCTCGGCTATCACTCTGGTGTTCCCATGGACTTCCTTCGACCGTCACAAATGCACCTCGACACGAGATGTCCCGCGCTGGATGATTGGGTTGCACACATGACGTCGATCATGAAGACCTCACAAGAGCACATAGTCGCTTCCCAAACTTGCAAGGCCGCACGTGCGAACCGATTGAGGATGGATCATCCATTCAAAGTCGGTGATGATGTGTTTGTCGACGCCCGCCACTTACAGCTCAAGGCGGACACGCTTTGCAATTTTCACCGTCCCTTATTTGGCCAATGCCGCATTCTCCAGGCGGTCGGTTATGATAAGGCTTCTAGCCCAGTCCGCTCTCGTGTGAAGTTGCCCGACTACCTATGCCAGGCTTGTGTGCACGATGTCTACCACGTCTCGTTACTGCGTCCCTACTGCAGACCGTCTGAGCGTTTCGCTGGACGACCATACGAGCGCCCTCCACCCATCATGGTGGACGGCCACGAGGAGTTCCTCGTTTCAGACTTCATTGGTCGTCGAGTCACCGATGACAATCCTCCTCACGTCGAGTATCTCATACGTTGGAAGGGTTACCATGATGAGGAGGCTACTTGGGAGCCCCTCGAGCACTTGCAGCACGCTCGCATGTTGATGCGTGCCTATGACCGTGCTCGTCGTGCTGGGTTGACTGCTCCTCAGCCCACGGACCCTCTTCCTTCTCCCTTGGTTGAGGAGAGTCGCAGTCGAGGCTGCTCCATCTGAGGTAGACCTTCAGCAACAGTCGGATGCTTCTGAGCGTCCACAGCGCACTCGTCGTCATCCTAGTCGATACGACGATTGACTCTGACTTCTCTTCCCACGTCTTTGACTTCTCAGTACGCCATCCACTCCAGTTTTGCTACTTCGGCTCGTCGACGTTGCGGCTCTTCCTCAACGGCATTCCGGACTTCGCATCATGGACGTCATCGGCAGCTCCATGGACTTCGTCACGATCATCTCTGCCTACTTCAGACATCGTCACTCTCTTACCACTTTACCCTATACTGTACCCTGGTTATGTCACCCGATGGTCTCCCTTAGTCGGGTCCCTCTGAGCTGGGTTCTCCCTTGGTATACGCATAGGCATCAGGACCGTAGCATTGCCCTAGCTTCCCAGCTTACGGATCTAGCTCCAACTTCCCTCACTTTAGGAGTCATTTGCACGATTCTCTTACCCATCACTTTTTCTACCCTCCGCCGGCCCTCCCGCCCTAGTTAGGCAACCTTGCATGCTTCATCTAGGTGCGCCCAGTATGTCAGGCTCCCTGATTCCCTTGCATAGTCGACCCTACATAGCGGTCACCCCTTTAGTCGAGCATTACCCGCCCTGATGGTCTATCTGTTAGGGTCATTGGTTTTGTTCACTCCCAGTTCCCTACCCTCATTGAGCCTGATGACATGTGTCTCCCTGTCATTATGTGTGGATGCCCTTAGGAGTTTATTGACCCCTAGGCTGCATTCGCCACCCTCAAAGATCATCCCACCATGTGGTTTGCAACACACTCCTCATGTGACGTATGGTTGTCTTGTCGTTGTTTTGTTACTCTCAGACTGAGGCTACTGCCTCCAACATTTCTAGGATTTAGTTGTTTCTGCTTTTGTTGTTCTTACGACTTAAACACTAATCAGATATTTCCAGACTGAGGCTACTACCTCCAACATTCTAGGATTTAGTTATCATTACTTTCTACTTTCCTATGACATGTATACTAGTTAGTTCCTTCTGCTTTCACTTAGGCTGTTAGTTGTGACATTGTTGTTTTCGTGACATTTTTTATCCTAGGTTGCATCGCATGGACTCAGCATGGAGCTTGCTCCGCATCCTAAACTACCCGGGTTTTCTTTTTCTTTGGTAGAGTTCCGCTTCTTGGTGGAAGCGTGCTTGAACAACGATTTCGTCAAAACGGACATTTTTTATTTTTTGTACGAAATTGAAAGTCCACTCTGCAGCCAAAATTTGATGAAATTTTGGGTAGGGCGTTCTGAAAACGCCCTACCCCCTCAATGTTTTTGGACTCAGCCAGAGTCCAGATACATGCACGGGGAACGTCGTACCCCCCTGCCTGTATCTGGACTCTGGCTGAGTTCAAAAGCATTGAGGGGGTAGGGCGTTTTCAGAACGCCCTACCCAAAATTTCATCAAATTTTGGCTGCAAAGTGGACTTTCAATTTCGTACAAAAAATAAAAAATGTCCGTTTTGACGAAATCGTTGTTCTTGTATCTAAGCGATCCATCACAAACCGAGGATCGTGTAGCGGACCTCTGGTTGGCATGTGAGACCAGCCTCTTGGCCTGTTCTCACAGGCTTGAGTTGTATTCGGGGTAGTCCAGTCCAGGCCAGTACCTCTGTCTGTACCAGTCAGTCCAGTCCAGTCTAATCAGTCCGCTGGGGTATAGCCCAGCCAGAGTGTGGTACTTTGGGTCATTCTACATTCGCACAGTTTGGAGTACGTACATTGGAATTTGCGTGGGAGCTGAATTGTGCCATCTTGCTCCACGCTCATCCTTCATCTCTGTCTCTATCCCAGGCGGAACACCTCACCCGGTGGGTCCGCCACAAGCCCGAATTCCTATCATGGATCTCGCTTTGCGTTCAAGTACGTCGAGAATTCTCTTACATTTTTCGAATCCGGTCAGCATGCCAACCAGGTACTGATGAGTTGAATAAAGTGCTAGGGATTTTATTTTAACAAACACTTGAACCTGTAACCGATCGGAGTTTGCCATTTCAAACATGAGAGTTGTAGTGGTCAACTGCTCTATGCTTGTCTCAGAAGAGGTGGGTGTATGAGAGGAGTTCAATCCGCAGTGGTAAGTCGGAGCACAGTTTTGGTTTTAACTTTCAGTCGTTGTCTTTTAGGAATGTTGTTATGGAGTTAAGGAACTACTTTGTGTGGGTCACTGTGCTGTTGCGACATGCATAGCTACCGCGCCGTTGCTGCACACGGTTGCTGAGTGCACCTCGTTTCTGTTGAGTTCTGCCAAATTTTGCCCCATTTCAAATAGAGCACAAGGAGTGTGCTTTATTCGAACGCAACCTTTTTAAGTTGCGTCGCTACGGTTTGGTCAGAGGGGATGCGTCGTGGTTGTAGGAAGGTGATCAAACCCTGCGGGGAGGTCACTGCTGCGACTTGGAGGGTTGTCATGACGGTGATCTAATTGTCTCCACATCGTTGTTGATCATCATTGAGAGACCCTCAGGTGACTTAAGATTACAAGGCCCTCTCATGCGAGTCTGGGAGCACCATTTTTGTATCTGAGAGACAGAATGGCATCTATCTTTGCCCTTCTTATTCTAAGCCTAGTCTAACTCGTTCGGGGAGGAAGGCGGCAAGTGGGATTGCCCATCGATTGCGGGAGCTCTGACGGAGCCCAAACGGGGTTCTGGAGGTAGGGAACAAACATGTATAATGATCATTTTACATGTGCGATCCCATCTCTTAAAATATAAAACTCTCTATCTGTCTGAAGGTATAATTTGAGATCGTTTATTACTTTTGTTTGTTTTAATTTCAAGACTTGATTTGAAAAGTTAATTAAATAAGTATGTATAAAAATTCATAATATTTGTATGAATTCAGGCAGAATGAATTGGGGATGGCGGGAGAAGGTGTTTTGCTTGCATCTGATCGGGTCAACCAAAGGTTGAATTACTCTAAGTTGAGCGGTTCACTGTTATGTTTTATTTTTGCCTGTTCCGTTGAATGCATGACCTCTAAGGACTGCGTTTATCCTAAGTTGGATGGTTCAGTCGCTTGTTTCTTTTGTTTTTTTTCTAACAGGAGGACGGACACCCTAAGTTGGGAGGCTCAGATTCTTGATGCTTTCTTTTGGTTTTTTGAAACAAAAATGAGACATTCTAAGTTGTGTGGGCCCAGCTCTATATGTTTTTTTGTGAGGGGAAGAAAAACATGAGATTAGGCATACCCCTAAGTCAGGGCGACGTGGTGAAATGCTATGAATTAATAGTAAACCAAAATATAAATTTGATACATATATATATTACACACAGTTATATCATCCGGCAGGCTAGGCACCCTAAGTTGGGAGGTCTGGTCAGTAAGCCGGGTAGAATAAAAAGGAAAGAGAAGCGAACTAAGAGTGTAATGTGAAGGTAACTCGGACAAACTGGGCGTACCCCTAAGTTGGGGCGGTTCAGTCTTATGTCCGTTGTCGAGCGCATCGGCCCCCGCGCGAGCCCGACCGCGTCACGCACGAGAAACTTAGGCTTTTAACTTTTTAGAGACAAATTGGGGACGACACGGTAACCCGTGTTGACCCTTCGCCTCTCCGGCCGAGTGCGCCAGCTGTACATCCCACATTCCCCTACGACAGGATAGGTTCTCTCGTAACTCCTAATTGTCTTTGAAAGAAGGGATATTGATTCAGATTTCCTTATGCTTAGGTTATCACGTCCTAGTCGACCGACGTCGGTCCGATTCCTGGGAGATCAGCGCACCAGGGACGAATGATGCCCCGGTCCGCTTTGGCATTTAACCACGCGTACCTATGCTACAGCGAACGAGCAGACGCCCTCGGTCGACCTACCTCTGCAATTGCATCATAAAAGCCTTTGCACGTGGGTCGGTAGCTCGACAGGGATACGCCCCTAAGGGTGGTGACAGTCCCTTAGGGAAGGTAAGTTGTGCCCCGCGAGAACCTATCCAGTCATAGGGGACCGCGGTGTCGAGCGCATCGGCCCCCGCCTTCTTCACAAGGCGAGAGCCCTCCCGGCCATGTCACACAGGAGTTTAACAAAAACAAAATTTTGAGACAACTTAGGAACGCCACCTAACTAATCCCGCAAGCTGCCGAGACGGTCGTGGTTGCGCCGTCCCTTCACCGCTCTAGCCGGGTGCGCAGCTGTACATCTCGCGGTCCCCTACGACAGGATAGGTTCCCGCGGGACATAAGCTTGCTTCCCTAAGGGGTTGTCACCACCCTTAGGGGCGTATCCCTACCGAGCTACTGACCCACGCGTGAAAGCTTTTAGATGCAATTGCAGAGGTAGGGCAGTCGAGGATGTTTGCTCGTTCGCTGTAGTATAGATACGCTTGGTTAACGCCAAGCGAACCCAAACATCGTTCGTTCCTAGGGCGCTGATCTAGTAGGTGTTGAGCGGACGCCGGTCAACTAGGACGATCTCAACCAAGCGTGAAACCCAAAATTTATCCTAGTCCTTTGAACACATTGTCAAAAGAAAATTTATAACATCCACACATTATTATCTCAAAAGGATTGACCGTAATCGATAGAAATAGATATTCAATCTCAAATAATAACTAAAAGGATCAAAATCATCATTAGATACATCCAATAACACAATATGAAGAAAACAAAACAATCCGACCGCCTCAGGTCGAACACCACAAAACAATCATACAACCGCCAATAAGGAGTCGGCTACCGACAATAACATTGATGTCACTGACAAGGAAGTCGGTCTGCCTCAATTTTGACCTGATGAAACACGCTGCCAAAGTCACTCATTTCAGCGTACCGCCAACCTAAAATTATACATGCTCACACCTGTCTCCATACTTTCTCAATCTTATTGGATGATAGGCTACTTTGGGAATGATTCTTGATCAGGGGCATTGCTTGAAGTGTTGCATGCCTCTCTCTCTAGGAAGTGGTTTGGGGTAGTCCTCTTCCTCGTCCGAGCACAAGAGTCGGATCTCAGGAGTCCGGCCGTCTCCATCGAATCGACAAAGTACCCCCCCGTAGAACGGTCCACTCTAGGTCGATAGCAGGGTCGACTCCTGAAGCAACGAACCCCTGCCTCAGATGCTTCCTAGGGATAGAGGATGTGTTCACCACAAGTAGGTTTCAATTATTCTCATCTCCCGAGTCCTGGATAACTGGGACGAAAAGAAATCACAGGAGATAAAGAATGAGAATCATTTAGACAGGTACAGGTAGATAAGGTCATTCGGGATTGAAAGAGCCGATCTTTGAGAAAAACTAAGTCTGATTACCTTCATCCTTATTATATTCACAAGTTTGTTTTCACAACATCCGTTCAAAATTATTCATTCCAAAATACAAGTGTTTTTAACGTGCAGGCAGGCGAAAGGTTGAAAGAGGGCAATCCTTTGTTCATCTCAAATAGGCATAATCAATCCCCTTTAGAGCATCATTCTACCTACCTGCACACAAGCCAAGCAACAAGTTGGGAAAACAAGCAAAAATCTCATACCCAGAGTCAGACATCTTCATTCACGTGCATGACTCGCACCACTTTCCTCTACCTTTCCTCTCGAACGTTCAAAACAAACAGGGTCGAGCAAAGTGTGGGTTCACATAGGTGTGAAGGGAAAGTCTGAGTCAATCAACTGACCTTGAGTGAAGTTTGATTCGGCTCACTCAAGAAAGCCTGAGTAATGTTTTAATCAAAAGAGAATGATCGCCGCTGAATATGAAAATTCACAACTTCACAAGTTGCAGTCATTTCATTGAACGACGGTCCGCCACCTTCTCCAAGTGTCTGATTACACCAAGGTTGGGTCCACCGAGATGAGATAACCCTCAAAGAGGGTGTTCTCATGATCTAAACTCATGTCGCCCCAACATCCCGAACAGTCTCAACACAGTCCCCACTACACCTTCACCACCAAGGATACTCCCCAAACAACGGCAAGTCCAGGCCGCCTCCAATCACCACGTCCACTTATAATAGCCACACCAACATGCTGGTCCCGACCACAACAACCAGTCTCACCTAGTCCCAAAATGGTCCCATGGCAGTCTCACACCATCGCCGCAATACTTGGTGGTTCAGAACTCAAAACCGCTTGCATTGCGCACCGCAAAAAAAATAAAGGTGGCCTTGGCTGAAAACCGCATGTGTCGCAAGCCCCACAAAAAAATAAAGATGTCTTTCCGGCGCAAACCGCAAGTGTCGCAACTCCAATAGCCAATGCTACGTGCACTCACTCCACGATCTCTTCATGCCGCCAGTCACACACCACTGTCGCACGGTCCCCATCGTGCACCAATGCCAGCCCAACCTCTATGCCATACTTGAATCCACCATAGCCGCCACGCACCACAAAAATAACAGCGGACCACTGCTTGCTGCGCCGTGAAAACCGATACCACGCCGCCGTGCGACATCACAGCCTAATCACACACCAAAACAAAAACGGCGCCATCTCAGGCAGCACTGCCGCCGTTGTCGTGCCTCCAAATGGACAGTACTTCCACTTAAAAAAATTGTCGCCGAGTCAAAATTTCGACACCGTAGCCCCACCGGATACACTGTCGTTGTCGTGCCGCCGATCGAATAACACCTCCCCGCACTCACATTAAAAAAAACATTGGCGCCACACAGCAAATCCGGCAGCACCTTCCCTTAGGAAGGTCTTGACGCCACGTCAGCAGTCCGGCAGCACCTTCCCTTAGGAAGGTCTTGATGCCGCAGCGGCCTTACCGCCGCAACACCAACCCACACACACAGCACACGCACAAGAGTGGGGCAGAGAGCCTCCAGCCCTCAGCTATGGATGCCTCCCTTTTCCTCTTCCACTTCTCTGTAGACCTCCATTCTCCCTCCAGCAGCACCTCTACCGGCAGCACCACCCCACAGTAGCAGCCAGCTAGCATTCACTCAAGTGAATGGCCCAGCAGCACTGCCACAAGTGTAAGGCTGCTGGGTGGAGTGTTGGCTCTTATAGCCAGTTGATGCCATGTGGGCAGCTGCTTTGCCCACAGCCAGGCAAAATTTGTGGGTGCTCTTGGCCCTCGACCTAAATCGATGGCTAGGAGTCAGGAGCCTTGGTTTTCCCCCCCCTAGGGTACCAAAGTCATCAACCCCAGGAATACCTGGCCGTTTCCTCAGGCCAGATACTCCAGTGAATAGCTGTACTCAACCATTTTTTTAAGCCTGTTCAAAACGAACAGGTGCAGTGTCATCACCCCTTAGAACCTTCTGGGCTGCACCTGTTCCGCGGCCGTGGCCACGTACGTAGTCGTCCTTTTTTTTTTTTTTTTTTTTTTCACCCCCTCATTTTCTCCTGTGAGGGGCAGTTCGTCGTTCTGAGATGAACTGTCATCCCCGTCACTTCACAGGGTCACCGAGGGTCAAGCTCCACAGGGCTTCCTTCTCCTTTATGCACCCGTATCAGGCACAGTAAGTGTGTCTGATTCGGGCGCAGTTGGCTAAAGCCAGCAACGTCGCCCTGAACATTTGGCTGCCACGGTCAGGTAAGATTCTCTCTCTCTCTCTCTCTCTCTCTCTCTCTCTCTCTCTCTCTCTCCGCAGCTGTTCCTCGCACTGGAAACCACCCGTCGCGTGTGCAAAGAGTCCCTTGTAGCTCAAGTACAAGGTCCCAACCCGCTCCCCGAATGTGGTCGCCTTATGGCGGCATATTCGTTCAATTTTGCACATCCTACTACTAAGGTGACAGCCCGTTCGTAAAAACGAACGGGCACTTACTAACTTTACTAATAAAAGAAAGAACCCAACGAAGAATAAATCTAAAACAAATCTAATAAAAAACAAATCTAAAAAAATTAAAAACAAAAACAAAAACGAAAATAAAACTTACCTGAAATGATACGACTACCCGTTGGAACGGGCACCACTTTGGGCCTTGCTGCACTACTCTCGAACTGTACAAAACGAGAGTGAATCTTCGCCTAGAATATGGTGATATACGTCGCCACGATTTTCTGTCTTTTGTGCATCTCGAGAGTATGCCTTTTTTTTCCTCTTTTTTTGCTTTTTTCTTTTCTTTTCTTTTTTTTTCTTTTTATCCCGTTCATTCGAAACGAACGGGTGCCCATTCCCTACGCAGAGGCCATGCTAATCTCCTCTATATCGTTCCAATTTTTACGAATGTCCCGAAGGTCGAACGATTGTCCTTCACATCGTGAGATAATCAAAAGAAAGAAAAAAAGTAAACAAAATCTAAAAAAAAACAAAGAAATCTAAACAAAATTTAAAGAAAAGGAAAAAACAAAAAACAAAAAAACAAAAACTCCTTATCTGTAAAAAAGAAAAAAACGGCTGCCCGTTGAAAACTGACACCGTCTGGTGCACTGGGGATCTAAACGCCCCAGGCACTTCTTACGGCGTCATGTCACGCCTCATTTTTGTTTGTTTAATTTTAGTTTTTTTTTTTTTTTTTTTTTTTCTTCCTAGTCTTTTCTCGTTGGCTTATGCCAACGACCAGTATACAGGTCACGGCGTGGCTTTTCAGCCACGCCCTTCCAAATCACATACCCGAGTTCAATCCTCGCTGGATCATTTCTTGATTTATGCGTGTCATCCTTGCGCAAGGACCTTGCAGATCAGCGCGGTCGATCTCGGCCGCGCGATCTTTGCGATCAACGGTCAGAATCGACTGCACCGATAGGATTATAGGGGGCCAGCTCCAAAAGGAGCTAGCCCAGTAGCGCAATCTCTCAAATTCGATCCCAGCGTCTGTCGGGTGGAAGTCGTGGTCTGTAACCTACTGGGCTAGCTCCTATCACGGGAGCTAGACCTACTCCTCTTCTATATGGAGAGGTGCAGCCCCCAATAGGCCCAGCCCACACTCAAAAGGCCCAGTCTGCCTTGCCCAGCGCTTCCCCTGTGGATGGTTGCCCATCCATGGCTCAGGGATCACTTACGTGGGTAGGCCTCAGCATCGGCCTCTCGGCCCCTGTCTCGAAGTCAATGCCCGCGACCCTGGATCTTCCTATTCCTCCTGCGTCGTGGCCCCTTACCCGGCGCATCCCCCTTTTTAGCCCACTCAGGCCCTGAATCGTGCGGCTTAGCAACGGCGCAACATTATTTTAGGTGGAGTAGGTCTAGCTCTACCACTTCCATGCCCGCACGCCTATGCGGCTTCGACAAGAGCGGAGCACTGCCAACTACTATCGTGACACTCAGACGCCACAAGCATCCGGACTAAAACTCGAAAACCTTTAATCTCTCAGTTATAGGTCAGGTCTGAATAAAATTTTAACAAACGTCAGTCTCATCAAGTTCTTCAATTCAACCAATGAGTCGGACAGCGTCTGACGTTGAAAAACCCCGGCAAATACCCTTGTCAGGGTATTTGCCCAGACAGCGAGATGTACAGCTGGCACACTCGGCCGGAGTGGCAAAGGGTCGATGCGGGTACCGTGTCGTCACCGAGTTGTCTCTAAAAAATTGAAAGTCTAAGTTTCTCCTGCGTGACGCTGTCGGGAGGGCCCCCGCTCGCGCGGAGGCCGATGCGCTCGACACTGTGATAACGTAAAAAGTCAGAGAGTTGGTATAATTTTTTTTTTTTTTTTAAATAACTAAGGCAAGATTTGATGTCTCCCTAAGTTGGGTAGGTATAATCATCTGCCTTAAAAGAAAAGGAATAAAGTTCATGAAAAAATATTTATGGTTGTATAGATTGTTGTTACGGAGGTTAAGCGTACCCCTAAGTTAGGGCGGCTTAATCACACGTTGCCTATAATCTTGTTTAGGCGGATTGGACGTACCCCTAAGTTGAGGTGGTCTTATCACATTGCCTTATATATCTTAAACTGTTTAGGCTAACTAGGCGTATCCCTAAGTTGGGGCGGCCTAGCCATATGCCCTATGTCGTTGATGTTATGTGGGTTGGACGTACCGTTAAGTTAGGGTCATCTAACCATTCATCGTTTGTGATTGCTTAGGTAGGTTAAACATACCCTAAATTAGAGCATTTTAATTCTATGTCATATGCTAATCTTTGTTTACGACTGGTTAGACATACCCCTAAGTTGAGGCAGTTTAGTCTTATGCCTCATATCATCAGTTAAGCAGAAGTCGGGCGTACCCCTTAGTTGGCGTGGTAGGATCATATGCTTTATGTTCATAGTTTATGTTGGGTCGGGCGTACCTCTAAGTTGGGACGATCTGGTCATATGTTTTCTCTCATGTAAGTTGGGCATACCCCTAAGTTGAGGTAGTCTAATCGTGCGAATCTTATGCTCTCGTTTAGGTAGGTCAGACATACCCTTAAGTTGGGACGGTATGATCGTATGTCATATAAAAGGGAGATAAAAGAGGGTTAAAATAATTGAGAGACCAACGAACTACTAGGACAAAGCAAATGTGAGATTGGGAATGACATTGACTATGCATGTTGCATTGGGGCACTCGTCTGGGCCATCTATTGATAGTCTTAGTTGATTAGATGCTCGTCGAGTGCTGGAGTCATAGGTAGACTAAAATGGATGATGGGAAGGGAAGTTTATGATAAAATAGGATTGACCTTACTAGGAGTCAAGACTGGTGCTAGCTCGCGATACCATCTTCAAAGAAGGATCGTGTAGACTATCGTTAGTTCTAACTATCAGGTAAGTGTCAGAAGTTAGTCCAAGTGTAGTTGTACTTTGCTTTTGCATTTTCAGCTTCGTACAAATCTTGACAGCCTCCTTGTCCTATGAGAAACGCTGCCAAATTTTCACAAATCTGAAAAGGGTTAGTCATTTTGAGTTTATAAAAAAAATTGAAAAAGCAATTTTCCTACGGGAAGCCCTGCCAAATATTATGAAATTTGAGGAGTTAGTTTATTTCCTGCTAGAGAGAGTTTGACAATCTACCTTATCTAGGGGAGATAGTGCCCAAATGTTTAGCAACTCTTGATGTGAGGCGATAATAGAGGAGAAAAAAAAAACAAAGGAATTAAGGTATGATAGGGAGCATATTATCCATTTATCCTTAAGAAATACAATGGTCTTTTGACCTATACTGTGATTCAGGTCTGCGTTTGACAAAGATTCAACTAGTTCGGCTTGATCCATTTAGAATCAGTCAACTTTTGTTACATGTCAGTTTACGACACGACTTACCTGTTTCCGCATCTCAACCAAAAGTCTTATCTCTTGTGAGTTTTATATGTTCGTTGAGATTTTCACCCAGACTTATTTTTAAATGACATTTTTTTAAGATTGAGTATTTTTGTTGTAGGATGGCGGAGAATGGTTGGGATTTATGTGCATCAGGCGGGATATGAGTTTGCAGAGAATGGTATAGTTGACTCCCTTAGTATTTGGATTATTGTTGTCAAATTTTGTGTGATTGCGGATATTCGTGGAAGGTGATGGATTGAGTCTTGATGATTGTTTGTGTATTGCGTGAATGTTGATGGACAAGCCACATCAGTATTTCTAAGAGTTATCGTCAGATGTCATAAAAACCATTTATCTAATTGATCCAACCAGCTTGCTTTGTATAGCCAAGGGCACGTGCGTATACACATACGCTCGATACCTAAGACAATGCGCATGCTTATTTTCACTATTTGAATTAAGTGGTCAAACGTTGGTCCTGGACCTGAAATTCGAGGTCCTTGTCCAGAACATTTCAGGTTCCTGTTCAATAGAAAAGAGTTTCCCCCATGCGCTGAACATTTGCGCTCTGCCTAAGGGACATTGGCATCGTGAGAGCTAAACGACTTATCCTTGAACCGTTCAATATCGTGAAGGAAATTCCCTTCACGACATGATCTCTGATACCAGAGTGTCATGCGCAATGTTGAAGCCTATGGAGGGTTGAGCGATTGTGGGTAATGCGGGAAGTGTCGCCATGATAGTCGAGTGTGATAGTTCGCATAACTTAATGTTATGATTCCGCTAGCGCGCACTTTTATCTTAAGCATTGTCGTGCGCGGATTATATATGAAGTCTCACACGGAATAAGTTATGGGTCGGAACACTTGCAAAAAGACCGTGCGTGGTTTGACTATTTTCTTACGTACGACCATCTTAGTCAACGCTCGTACGTGTTTGGCCTAAGCCAAAGCCTATGAATGTTTACACGTTTCGTGCACGCATAACATTTTGATTTTCTTTGTTTAAAAGTTATCTTGGTGGAAAGATAAGGTTCCGGGTAGAAGGGTTAGCAACTTAGCGTGTTGGGGGTGGTGCGCTAGACAACCCACCACCACCCCAAGTTCCCTTTTGCCCTCAATGTCATCCTACCCTACCTCATTTTGGGGCTCAACAAGATGCAGAAGATGGCAGGGTGCTCGGTTCACTTCTGCGTTCGCTGAAGGATTGATCCCTTAGCACGCGTGTCAGCCGACACCTGAGTGTCGAATGCAATCTCACGATTTAAAGGGCACTACATAGTACTCCATCATCACGACCGCTCATGTAATTACGCATGACTGGTCATTATGATAGAGCCCTGCGAAGCGATGATTATTTATGCGAAGTCTTGTGCGCAACATTTTTTCGTTCAGGCAAGAGAACAATTACGGGTCAAGTGGAAAAAAGGACTAGGCGTGATATTGCACGTAAGAATTAGTTTTTGTTGAAAAGTGTATCATGTGGTTAAAATGGTCATCCTAGTCGACCGGCGTAGGATCGCGTTCGAGAGATCAGTGTCTCAGACGACGATTTGCGAGCGGGTTCAATTCGGGCGTTAACCGCGCATGCCCCCAATGCTACAACGAACAAGAAACGCCCCCGACTGAGTCACCTCTGCGATTGTATACGAAAAACCTTCGCATGTGGTTTTGTAGCTCCCATGGATGGTGACAACACCCGTGGGTGGAGGTAAGTTTGTCTCGCGTGGCCCTATCTTGGCGTAAGGGCTCTCGAGAGGTACGGCTAACGCTCTCGGCCGGAGCGGCAAACGCTCTCCTCAACAGTCCTGCAAAATCCTGCGTGACGTGGCCGGGAGGATCCCCCTGCGAAACCGATGCGCTCAACAGCGGTGTCCATGGGGAAACGGACAGGGGCCCCCTTCGTGTTCTGTCAACAATGGCTGAGGAACACAACGGTGTAGTGGCGTTGGTACCTTAACTTGCCCTGCGGTTAAAAGCGGTATAGAGCGGCGCCGCATAGCACTAACCGCCCGACCCCAACGTCCCTTGCAAATGAGTCAGCGTTCCTTGAACTGTTTTTGGATGAACTGCTGAGTTGAATTAACAAAAAAAATAAAAGTTATCTGACCTTATTTACGGCCAGACCTGGAATGCAACTGTAGTCATGTCTGCAGCCTGGTGTGGAGTATCCACTAAGAAGCGTGGGTTGGTTGGCGCAATTATCTTTTGGAGTGCCATTACCCTCTTGAAGAGGTCCTCCAAGACTCTTTTACTGGAGTTGAGAGCTCGCTATTTGTCATTAGCAGTCACAGGCGCTGGAGAGAGGGAGTCTGTTATGTGCAGCGCCAGGTTTCGAAACGTAGAACTATTTACCTCCCATCCAGTAATGTCTAACTGACATTTCGTTAAAACTGACATTTTTTTCTAAATTCACGAAATTGAGCGTACAAAAAAACAACATTTTTTAGTGTTTTTTTGTCCCCATGACGTCGGATGATCAGATCATCATGTCGTGGCGACTCCCGATGATCTGACCATCGGATGTATGTTAACGGTACTTTACGTTGAGGTAAATTAGATGGACAAAGTGAGATAACCACTTTCTCACCCGATGAGCAATGAAATTTTGACTAAGTCCACTTTAGTGAATTTAGAAAAAAATGTCAGTTTTAACGAAATGTCAGTTGTCTGGAGTTAGATCCTAATCTGGAGCCTGAACAAGAGCACCTGTCCACTGCAGGCAACTGAGAAGTGGAGAGGCAATCAATGTGTGGGTCTCGACCTTTTATAGAGGGAACATAAAATTGCTGGTAGGCCTGCACTTTTATGTGTGTTGGGGGGGAATACGACTGGCGCCACCGAGGTCGGCAGATCTGAATTTTCTTCCCGCCCGACCAATGCATTGACACTTCTGGCAATGAAAGTTTCTGTCCGATGGCCTGTCCTTTTTTTTTTTTTTTTTCTAAAAATCTGAGGTCGGGGACCTCACAATTCAACCCGGAGGCACTTCTGGGAGCATTACTCAGCTTCGCTTGCAGCCATTTATGGCTGGATCCTAAAAAAAACAGATGAACAAACTTCTCCTAGTCTAACAGCTCACTCAACAAATTCCCCTAAGCATTTAGCCTGTTAACATAACTACCACAAATGCTAAATAATTAAAAGTAGGAACCAGACTACTGCTAAGTTTATTCCAAGAGTCCATCTAGGCAAAATTATTTGGAATCAGTAACCATCGCTTCTAGCGTCAGCCAGATCTATAGTAGCCCTACCAAATCCATAACAACTGAACCTCTACTTGCGAGGTTCTAAGAAGAAAGAACCATCCTTGTGTCAGGCAGAGCTTGAGAACCCCAGCTCCCCAACTTCGGACTTAAATAACCATGGTGGGAACTGCAATTCCCCAGTGCCTTTAACGGAAACAAGCTGAGCTCCCATTCCCCATGTTTCCAAAAACCAACCTCTTGACTTGCCAGTATGTCTCCCTACTACCTTCCTTCTCCAGTCTGCTATTATTGTGTGTCTAATCTGAGTTTTCACCTTCTGGGTAATTCCAAGAAAGGATACGTGCGCATCTCAGAAGACCTGCTGATTCCTATCTTCCCAAATTACTCCGAATATAATGCCTCTGATTGTCTGGGCAACATACCCCCAAGCCCGAGAGGGAAAAAAACCTAGTGGCAGGATGCCCAAGATAATCCATTGTTCATCCCATTGCAGACAGTTTATGGAGATCTGGACCGAAAACTTCTCCCACCACTTCCAGACCCTTAGTGAGAAGGGGCATGAATATCAAAGATGGTTAGTTGATTCCCACACCCACTTACAGCGGGTACATTTAGTCTGAATATCCATCCTTTTGGAGTGTAACCATATTGCCGAAGTCGTAACTAATAGGGACTGTAGTAGCAAAATACTTGTCAACTTTTGTGACGGCAACACCTTCAACTGTTTCCAAAGGGTAAGAATTTTGGTTCTGGATACCAGCGGAAGGGTTTGGTTTTCCCTCCTTTTCAGTACAACCTCGATTGTTTTCTTCTTGATTGTCTGCTGAAGTAGAGTTACCCCTACTTTGGTGGAGTATCAGTGAAGATTGCAAGGCTTTGGTTTATTCGGGATCCTCCAACCCACCTTTGTTGGATGCACTGGCATCTCCCTTAGTGATCTTCCACCTGCAAGTAGTTGCATCTAGGGCTTTTCCTCACCTGTGCACCCCGCTCTTGGCGGCAAAGCATCCACTATCACTTGCTGAGTACCTTCTAGGGTTGGCACTCTAGTCTGGTCACTCTAGCTCAGTAGTCGAGTGTAAGGGGTGAGGGATGTCTCTTCCCATTTCTCCACAATATATCCCCCAGCCAGATCTGGACCAAGGACTTTTCAATATTTCCTTTATGTCCCTTGCCTCGGTCTGGCTACCCAACAACCGTTCACAAGGATATGGTCTGTCTGTAAGATCTGTAGTCAGTTGGCAGGCATCGCCATCCAAATGTCCATCAGGCCTCCAGCCACATTTCGTAACCATTTGAGCTGACCCCGAATCTCCTGTAAGGACTTCCAATTCATTGTAACTCGGTCCCAAAGATTGTCCAACCTGATTACCCATTTTTTCACCCAAGCTGCCCCAAAATCTTTGGGGGAGCTCTGAGCGGAGAAAGGGGATCCGGTAGAGTTGCATAACCGCGGATTGTCAAAAATGGGTTGTGTCAGTACTTCATCAATCGTCTCTGGGTCTGCAAAGAATTCTGGTAGGATCTTGGCCCACGCATAAATAATATCGCACAAAAAACGTGACTTGAGTCTTTTATGAGTAAAAGGTTTCATCAACAAGCAAGTTCAATCATCCGTAGAATTTGCCAGGTCCCACTCCGTACTCAAAATATACTCCGCCAGCCATATCCACGCATGCTTGAAATCTGTTAACATGACCCTAATGGGCCATTTAGCAAGCAGGGAGATGTTCTGCTGTCTAGGGTCCAACACACCAAAACCACCGGCCTCTCTAGGACATGCCAATGATTCCCAGGCTACTTTAGACAGAAAACCTTCCTCTACCTTCGCTTTTAGTTTCCACAAAAATTTTGCGGAGACTTTCTTAATCTTCCTATAGGCTTTATCCCCTAACAAATGAACCATTAACGGGTACCGGAGAGCTGATAGCCCTGCCGAAGTTAGAACCATTGCATGAACCAGTAAGGCAAATGTCGAGTGTACTTCCATCTTGAGATTCTTTGATAGACTTTTTATTCAAGAAGTTGATCTTTGTAACTTGGAGTTGTCAGATAGTGACACTTGAATGCCCAGATATCTATCCGAGGTGTCAGTAAGAATTTTTCGCATACCCCAATTCACACTTATCCGAAACTGAGCTGGAAGAAAAAACACGGATTTATTCAAATTTATTGAGGTCTCCGATAGGGTAGAGTAATCATTCTGTACTTATCGTAGCGTAAGCATAGTCTTCTTATTATTAACACACGTTATGGTCAGATTATCGGTTAATGCGCCGCCTTTCCATTGATAGTCATCGTGCAATTGCAGTCCCGAGATTTGATCATTTTAATGTAATTGCAGTCCAGAGATTTGATCATTTAGTCTGATATTATCTAGCAAAGTTTTTAGATGCATCATGAACAGGAGCGGCGCAAGAGGGCAACCCTGCCTTAGAGAGCACGTGAGGTTGAATTTCGAAGATAGCTGGTTGTTCACCATTACTTTGACTGTAGTAGTAGAGTACATCATTGAGACCCATCGACAAAAGTTTGGGCCAAAACCCAAATGGATCAGTGTGGTACCCACAAAGGCCCAACCAACTTTATCGTACGCTTTTTCCATATCAATGAGAAGGATAGCCACATCGCGTTGCTCGTGTGCTATGACTTCAAGCGCTTGGATAGTCGTCGCTATATTGTCCATTATTGATCTGTGTTTGACAAATGCTCCCTGATCTGGGTTAACTAAACTAGGCAAGTACTTAGCTGAACGCAGAGATAAAGTTTTCGCCAAAATCTTATATAAGACATTTAAGAGAGAAATTGGTCTCCAATTTCGGATATCTAATTTATCCCCTTTTAATGTCCAATTGCATGCCCTTCGTTAAAGAGTCTCCAAGCAGTACACCATTGTAAATTTCTACTAGGCTTGGTCCAATAATATCCCACAGAGCAAGGTACACTTCCACCGGCAGGCCATCCGACCCCGGGCATTTGCTTGAGGCCATTTGACTTACTGCAAACTTTAACTCTTCAAAGGTGAATGGTCGATCTAAGTTTAACCTACCTTGCTGGGGTAGGCAGACCGTCGTTCTGCCCCAGAAACAAGAGTTAATCCTCAGGTCAAAATAAAATGTGTCATAAGGTCGTCTCGTAGTTAAGATATCTTGGAAGTATTCCTGGGCGTACTCGCACATCCCTTTTGGGTCCGATCTCTTGGGGACTGATTGCAAATGGATGAGCCAATTCCCTGATTAGAGGTTTAGTTTTTTGCACAAGCGGTTATCGGGTAGCTGAAAATTCAGGAACAAAAATTCTGAAATCAGAGTTTTGGGCAGTCTGAAAATCCTGAATGGTTCTGAAGTGGTGGAAGGTCCGAAAACCCAGCAAACCACTTGTTTAGGCAGGCTGCATCCTGAAGTGGTGAAGGGTGTCCCGAAGTGGTCAAGTGAGAGTTTTGGGCAGTCTGAAAATCTTGAATGGTCCAGAAGTGGTGAAAGGTCCTAAGACCATGAAAACCACCCTTCACCACTTGAGGATGCCGCCTGCCTAAATAGGTGGTTTTCATGGTCTTCGGTGCTTTCACCACTTCAGGATCATTCAGGATTTTCAGACCTGAATGGTCCTGAAGTGATGAAAGGTTCGAAGACCCTAAAAACCACCTGTTTAGGCAGGCTGCATCATGAAGTGGAGAAGGGTGTCATGAAGTGGTGATGAAAAATACGACTATAAGTAGAAGTCTCCAAAAAGTCTCGTGATTTAATCTGTCGTTTGTGATTATTCATTTTTACTATAACCAAGCTTTCCAATTTTCGTGTTGTTGGATCTGTATATTGTCCAACTCAGTAAGTGCATGCTTCATCACTCTTGTCCAGTAAACGTCCGAGATCGGGTGTTCTCAAAAAGTGACTCTCTGCTTCTTTTACTCGTTTGATCAATTTCTCTGCTACCTGTTTCTTCTCCACTGCTTTAATTCTTGAAAATATATCCAGAAAGTTCTTCATAATATTCATTCCTGTGTCAAACCAGGCTTCTGTTGATGAAAACAGGTACTAGGCTTCTTGACACTTGGACTAGTGTTTCCTGCCCAGTCTAACACGTTTTCGTCCTTAAGATGCTCAACGTTCAAGCGGAACGGTGGATTGGTAGCAGAGTTTGAATTGCTCACATCCATTTCGGCTGTTACCGACCAATGATCGGAGACTGGAGATACGACTATGACTACACTCATACATTTGTCCCACAACGCACCACTTACCAATAAAAAATCAAATTTTCTTCTAACTGGTGAGGATTGTGAACCTCGCCAAGTATAATCAATGAGATTCGGGTTGAGAACTCGGTAGACATCAATCAACTGTTGGAACTCCATAACTGAGTGTAGTAATCTGTCATTCGTCCGGATGGGTCTGCTTGCGGAGAATCCAGTCCTGGATTAAGTACAGTATTCCAGTCTGCTGCAACCAGAAGGTGGGGGTTGTCTGGTAGAATCTTCGGAAGCTCTGCTAGAAATTGAACCATCTCATTAAACACAATCGGTATATATATCGACATAACCATTCACAATTCATTGAACAGTTCAAAGTGCACCCATACCTCGCGGCCCCAGGCGTCAGCCATCCAGTCTATAATTGTAATATCTAAGTTTCTATGAAATAAAATTCTCACCCCACCTCTGGTACCTTGCGCAGGAGACCAGTATTGAGGACCGTTCCACCAATTTTGAGTCTCATTTAATCATTCCTCATTCAATTTTGTTTCTTGAAGGCACATTATATGTGTCTTCTTCTCGTGCATCCATGATTTGAGTCTTTCTTTCTTTCTTCGCGTACCAGTATCACATAGCCCACATACATTCCATGTCGTTATATTTATTTTATTGCTTTGGGGCATCGGCCCCTATGGAACCGGCAACATTTTGGATCCGATTGGCTCTGGACACTTTTCCCTCCCTTTCCTTGGTCCTCGAGCTGTCTCTTATACACATCTAGATGTGTATAAGAGACAGTACCAGTATCACATAGCCCACATACATTCCATGTCGTTATATTTATTTTATTGCTTTGGGGCATCGGCCCCTATGGAACCGGCAACATTTTGGATCCGATTGGCTCTGGACACTTTTCCCTCCCTTTCCTTGGTCCTCGAGTTACTTTCTTTCTCCCAAGGTTGTCGTAAGTATTTAATGAATTTTTGTCCCAGGAGGATTTCCCGTTGTGAAGCCATTTGCAGTCATTATGCCAAGGCAACGACAGTAGTTACATTTCCAATACTGATCGTGCCCAAGCGTTCGTTTAAAGGCGAGGTCAGGTGTACAATTGGTGTCCACGTAAAACCCTTTTGTTCCAAAGCAATTAACTGTGTCACTTCTAGTTTTGCTTCCATACAAGCAATGTAGAGGCGAGCACATGATACATTGTTATCCTCGACTGTGTGTATACCCATCCATAGATTAGGTATCAACCGGACAGATAGGCTTTCCTGCGTGAGATCTTTCACCTTTCGTGTGATGAAGGATTCCGTCGAACATCCATTTTGAGAGAAATTGTTGGGAGTGAGACCTTACCTTGTGCATCAGTTTTGGTCAGAAAAACCACTTGGACATCCCCAACCACCAATATGATGGGAACCAAAATTATGGGAATAGCCCGCTGTTACTTAGTCAGGGACTTGATCGAGACTGCACTCAAAAGTGCACCCGGATTCGATCTTTTTTTATGAATCTTATAATCCTCTCCGGATTCCCGACTTGAGTCTGGGTCCTCACGTTTCGATTTCCTTCCTCTGGATGTCCTTTCTCTGGAGCCATCGTCTGTCGAGGAGTTAGATACCCGGGATCTCTTCAGAGAAGATGAGTTGGGACCCTTCGTAACCTTTGCCCGAACTATCTCCTCGGTGGCCTGAAATGCAGCAGCATCCTCTGTGTCCTCTACGTCCGGGTTAACTTTATTAACCGGACTTCTGTCTCCTTCACCTTCGTTCATTTTCGTATCACAGTTTTTCGATGATTTGGATGAAGGAATTTTCTCACACGACTTTGCTACATCATCCGCTTTCGGGTTAACACCTTTGTGCTCGCCCGAGGGTTGAGAAGTAGATATCGTGGATTTCTTGTTGTCCGGTTTGTTTCCCTTTTCGACCGTCCCTTACTGTTGTTCCCCTTCTTGTTACCTGATATACTCATGGTTGTGTTGGAGCCTGAAGCCTCGTTTCTTCGTGTCTTGTTTTGAAACTTATTCTAGCTCCGCGCTGGGACATTTTGTCCCAGTGGTATGAAACCTGAGAAGGGTGGCATGGAAAGTGGGTCCCTAACCGTTGTATCAAACGGGTCGATCTCCGCTGCCAGGCAACAATTGTCCGTTTCTTTGTGATAGTCCATTCTGCATTTAGGGCACCACGGAGTTGCTGCCGATATCACCTCGACATGATATTCTCCTTTCCTTGGGATCCTCACAATGAGTCGAGGCTTGACACGCAGTTCAACCATGGACTCTAGGTCAAATCGGACCATTCCAAGTTCCAGTTCGTCTTCGTATTCTTCGAAGGGGTCACGTTTCACCACGTTCCCAAAATTCAATTCCACTGCAATTCGCAGTGGCGCCATCAGTTGAAGTGCGACATGCACGCATTAAATTCAAAAAATCTTCGGTTTCCCTGTTGTCTTATAAAATTTCATTTCCGCAAGATCCATCCAAGGCAAGAAGGAAGCTCCGTACGATTTCCCGTTTAACTCAATTTCGATCGAGTGTTTCTGTCGCAACCATTCCGCAATTTCGCTCGTGCTTGCCACATATGTCGCCAGGTTCTTTCCTTCATTCTGATATCGGCCGTGTTTGGTGTCCAGATCCACTTCTCCTGAATCATACCAGGAGTTTTCAAATACACGTACGAGTTGCTTCTTAATCTTATTAGATAGATTTTCAGCTTCCTCATTCAAGACTATCGTGACAGCGTGTTCCCGGAGCCACTCTGTCTGTTGATCGGAAAAGTCTTCGTCCAAGTCAAGATGTGCGAAGTCTTCACCCAGTACAGCTTTTCCGATGCACAACCCAGTGGGAAGAAGACCGTCGTGAAAACAAGCGTCTAATAACTCACGGATATACACTTTTTCCTTTACTGTGTAGACTTGAGTGCCCGTGGTGTTTGGATGGTTCTGCGCAAGACCGTGCAGGTTCGGCATATGAACGGTGTGGAGGACCCACCGAGAAGGTGCTCCGCCTGGGATGCAGATAGAAATGGAGGATGAGGGAGGAGCGAGATGGCACAGCGCAGCTCCCACGCAAGACTCCAACGCACGTACTCCAAAATCGTGCAAGTGTARAATGATCTCGAAAACAGACAACTGCTGGGGTATACCCCAACGGACTGACGGGACTGGATTGGACCGACTGGTACCGACAGAGGTACCGGCCTGGACTGGACTGCCCCTAATAAAACACAGGCCTGTGAGAACAGGCCAAGGGGCTGGTCTCACAGGCCAACCAAAGGTCCGCTATACGATCCTCGGCCTGTGATGGATCGCCTAGATACAAGCACGCTTCCGCCAAGAAGCGGAACTCCACCAAAGAAAAAGAAAACCTGAGTAGTCTAGGATGCGGAGCAAGCTCCATGCTGAGTCCATGCGATGCAACCTAGGACAGAAAGTGTCACAAAACAACAATGTCACAACTAACAGCCTAAGCGAAAGCAGAAGCAACTAACTAGCATACATGTCCTAGGAAAGCAGAAGCAACTAACTAGCATACATGTCCTAGGAAAGCAGAAAGTAGTGACAACTAGATCCTAGAATGTTGGAGGCAGTAGCCTCAGTCTGGGAGCAGCTGGCTAGTGTATAAGTCCTAAGAACAGGAAAAGCAGAACAGCTAAATCCTAGAAATGTCAGAGGCAGTAGCCTCAGTCTGAGATCAACAAAGCAACCATGTGTCACATGAGGAGTGTGTCGCAAACCAAAGCGTGGGATGGTCTCTGAGGGTGGCGAATGCAGCCTAGGGGTCCAAAACTCCTAAGGGCATCCACACGTAGTGACAGGGGAAACACATGTCACCAGGCTCCATGAGGGTAGGGAACTGGGAGCGAACAGAACCAATGACCCTAACAGATAGACCATCAAGGCGGGTAATGCTCGACTAAGGGGTGACCGCTATGGAGGGTCGACCATGCAAGGGAACAAGGGAGCCTGGTATACCGGGCGCACCTAGATGAAGCATGCAGGGCTGCCTAACTAGGGCGTGAGGGCCGGCAAAGGGTAGAAAGGTGAGGGGTAAGGGAATCATGCAAATGACTCCTAAAGTGAGGGAAGTCGGAGTTAGATCCGTAAGATGGGAAGCCAGGGCAACGCTACGGTCTCGATGTCTATGCGTATACCAAGGGAGAGCCCAACTCAGAGGAACCCGGCTAAAGGGAGACCATCATGCGACACAACAGGGTACTGTATAGGGTAAAGTGGTAAGACAGCGGCGACGTCTGAAGTAGGCAGAGCTGATCGTGACGAAGTCCATGAAGCTGTCGATGACGTCCATAATGAGAAGTCAGGAATGTCGTCGAGGAAGAGTCGCAACGTCGACGAGCTGAAGTAACAAAACTGGAGTGGATGGAGTACTGAGAAGTCAAAGACGTGGGAAGGTAAGTCAGAGTCAATCGTCGTATCGAGTAGGACGGCGACGAGTGCGATGTGGACGCTCAAAAGCATCTGGCTGCTGCTGAAGGTCTGCCTCAGATGGAGCAGGCTCGACTTCAGCGGTCTCCTCGGTCGGGGGAGAAGGAGGAGGGTCAGTGGGCTGAGGAGGAGCAGTGAACCCAGCACGACGAGCACGGTCATAGGCACGCACCAACATGCGAGCATGCTGCAAGTGCTCGAGGGGCTCCCAGGTAGCCTGCTCATCAAGGTAACCCTTCCAACGTACGAGATACTCGACGTGGGGAGGGTTGTCGTCGGTGACTCGGCGACCAATGATGTCT
>BFEA01000720.1:236794-256224 GCA_003427395.1 Chara braunii | reverse complement strand
GTGATGTGATCAGGCATTATCGCTGGCTGTGAGACCAGGTACTACGCTGGTGAAGTGATCAGCCACTACCACTGGCTGTGAGATCAACTATTTCGCTGGTGATGTGATCAGCCATTATCGCTTGATGTGAGACCAGGCACTACGCTGGTGAAGTGATCAGCCACTATCACTGACTGTGAGATCAGTTATTTCGTTGGTAATGTGATCAGCCACTATCATTGGCTGTGAAATCAGCTATTTCACTGGTGGCGAGATCAGCCACTATCACTGGCCGTGAGATCATCCACTTCGCATTAGCAGGTCAATCACTGCCTGCCTATTGGCTGATCAAACAGACATTCACAGATCGAATACTCTCCGCCCATTGACTGGTTATGCAGTCTCTGTTTAATGGCAGATCAAGAATTATCATTGGCAGATCGACTTTTCGTAAGGTAATCAGGTATTCACTGTCTATTGGCGGACAGTCATACAGTGCATTCAAAGAGGTGTTGATTGTGCTGAATTATTATTGACTCTTACTCACTGGCGCGCTTCCGTGTATTTCATTTTGTCAAATYGCCCTTCGCTYGAGCAAACTTCTAAGTACAAGCCTATGGACAATAATTGTATCTTTAGTCCAACAAATCAGAAAAATTAAAAGACCTTCAAGGGTTGAGCAGATATCAACTTTACGAATCATCCCTGTTCGTTTGGTTCTGGCTTAGTAATGGTTGTTTGACGAGGTGCAAAGGAGAATACTTAAACCCGCTACAGCGGACGCATGGGAGACAGTCGGAACGCTATCCCCTACTGATCGTTGAGGGCCTTGGAAGCGGGCGCAGCGAGTGACAGGCGCTGTTGCCGTTGGCTTCAGCGAACAGTAGGCGCCCCTCCCCGGGTTTCCTCACACCGTGGTCGTAGTGACCGGAATCTGGGCGGGTGCGCCCGTAGACTGAGGGAGGACCTGACTCGTGGCGGTCATCATGCTAGGGGCGTGGACGGTCACCAAGATGGCCGGGTCGGGAACGGCAGAGGAGGAAGTTCCGCTGTGGCCATTTTGTCGGAGAACGGGAGAGCCAGGAGAAGAGAGAGGGTGAGGAGAGGAAGGACGACCAGCGTCCTCGAGTTGCCGCATGCCGACGGCAAGGGTCGCCACTTGCGTCTGTAAGGGCGTGAGGGTCGCGAGTTGCGCCATGATGGGCGAAAGGAGGGAGGTGAAGAGGGTGTGCAGATCCCCCTGGGGCTGGTGGCCCTGGTCCGTCGGCATGGGTGTGGAGCCCTGTGCGGTGGTCGTCGCCGCATCGGCTGCTTGTGACTCACCGTCGGCCATGGGGAGGTGACGAGCCTGTCTGGAGGGGGCCAGGAGAGGTCCGCGTGAGCGGAGGGCATAGGGGGGGTTCCGTGGTAGAAAGCGGCGGACGACGTTAGCAAGGCTAGCGCGGGCGCCGTCAAAGGGGGAGGGGTGGTTCGGGTCCAGGGTGCCCGAATAGGAAGGGGGAAGTAGGGGGGGGGTGAAAAACCCTAAACCCTAGAAAAACCCTAAGAAAACCCTAACCGAAGTTTAAGTGGTTAGGGTAGGGTACCCGTGACCTAATCAAGAAAATAAAATACCAAGCATAGGGGGGGAAGGCGGGAGAAAAATAAATAAACAGCGAGATTTTAAGGAAAAAAAAAAAAAAAAATAGTAAAAATAATTAAGGGAAGAAGTAAACAAAATATGAAAATAAAAATAAGATTTATTTTTTTTGAACTTTTCGGCAACATTTCCATACCCCCCATGGGTTCAAGAATGTGCCAAGGGGGGAAGGAGATACCAAAATAAGCACACTAGGTTTCAAACTGCCGCAAATAAAAAATTTTAGAAAATAAATAAATAAATAAATAAATAATAGATAAATAAATAAATAAGTAAATAAGTGGATGAGGAGGTGGAGAGAAATGGAGTATCTGATTTTTCAAAAAATTTGGCAGCATTTCGTTACCCCCATGGGGTCGAAGTGTGCCGAAAAAGATTAAGAAAAAATCAGAAATTTCGGCAGCACTTTGTTACTCCTACGGGGTCAAAACGTGTGCCGAAAGCAAGAAAGACTAACACCTAATCAGATTTAGGGTTGTCGTAAAGAAAATCAAATTTTCAGAATACATAGAAAAATAAATGAAATAAATCAGAAAATGAGAAAAGAAGGTGGGGAAGAAGATAATTCGAATTTTTGAAAAAAAGAGAAAAGATAAATCAAAAGAGAGATAGAAATAAGAAAAACAGAAAAATTTGAAGTAGGGGGGAAGGGGAATGAAAAAGTGAAGGAGAAAAGAAAAAAATAGGTGGGAGAGAAAAAAAAGATGGAAGTGGAAGGTGGGGGGATGATGTGGTGGTAGTTGGGGGAGAGGAGGGTTGGGGAACGGTGGAGAGGGATCAAGAAGCAAGGAGAAAAGAAGGAGGAAAGAAAAGAAAAGAAATGAAGAAAAAAGAGTAAAAGAGTTGGCGGTGGGAGAAAGTTGGGGTGGGGAAGGTAAAAGGAGGGGAGAAAAGAGGCAGTAGAAGGTGGGGGAAAGAGGAGGGGTGAGTAAGAGGAGAGAGGAGAGGTAGGGAGGGTGGGTTAGTGGAGGGAGGGGAGAGAGAGAAGTGATACTTGGCCCTTGGTGTCTCCAAGGGCACAAGGTACACCAAGACCAGGAGGGTCTTGGCCTTCGCTGCAGCAAGCCAGCTGGAGGAGAGAGGGGGCTGAGATCTTGATCAGCCCTCAATAGCAGTTCTGCAAATCTGCAGATCTAGGGTCTGCTGTGGGAGCAGACCCTCACCACTGTAGAGCAGCCCCCTAAGCAGGGGGGTTCTTGAGTTCCACCACGAGCTGCCACGTGGCAGTAGAGATGACCACGTGCACACGCAACAGCAGCCAACGGGGGGGGAGGGCAAATAGCAACCCGCCCGTTGCTGCTCGCTGCTCGCCGACGGGAGGTGGGGGGGGGGGGGAGTAAATAGCCAGCACGACACCTCTTCAACACGAGTGTGCCGTACTATAGGACCATCTACACCTGTCTCTTATACACATCTAGATGTGTATAAGAGACAGAGCGGGGGGGGAGTAAATAGCCAGCACGACACCTCTTCAACACGAGTGTGCCGTACTATAGGACCATGTACACTCTGTGGCGAGTGTGTTATCAAGGTGCTTACGCATGCGCATGGCCCAGCAGGCGCTTGGGTTCAAACCCCAGCAACAGCAAAAATCCTGGATCTTGATAATGTAAATCCGGGAGCGGAGCGGGGCGGGGCCGCGTGGCGTGCGGCGGCCTTGGCCTTTTCGCCACGTGTCACCGAACACCCGAAATGTCACCGAACACCCGAAATGTCACCGAACACCCGAAAAACAGCGAACAAACCCGTTGTCGGGTTTGCTGTTTTCCCGGCTGTACGGGGTGGTGGGTGGGAGCGGGAAACGTTCCCGCTCCGATACCAATGTGGCGAACCCACCGGGAAGGTGCTCTGCCTGGGATGAAGATAGAGATGGAGGATGAGGTAGGAGCGAGATGGCACAACGCAGCTCCCACGCAAGACTCCAACGCACGTACTCCAAAATCGTGCAAGTGTAGAATGATCTCGAAAACAGACAACTGCTGGGGTATACCCCAGCGGACTGACGGGACTGGACTGGACTGGCTGGTATCGACAGAGGTACCAAACACAGGCCTGTGAGAACAGGCCAAGGGGCTGGTCTAGCAGGCCAACCAGAGGTCCGCTACAAACGGCCACACATCCATAAACAATACCAGTTGTTAGATTATAATAGGGAGGCCTCAATAAATAGAATAAGTTGTTCTCGTCCAAGCTCAAGTTTGTGGCCACTTACCCACTGTTATCTGCACGCGTTGCAGCTCCTGTTGTTCTCATACATGGTTGTAGTAAGCCTTCGTACATTTCCGAAATTTTCGAGGTGCGAGGGCCTAGGGTCGAAGGATGCGGTCATGATGTCCTGAGCCACCCTGAGGAGAAATTCTGCCCCATTCACTGAGTAAACAATTGCTATTCTGAGTGGATAGCTGCGTACTTCTCCATAACCACCATAGATGGACTATGGTGGGCGGGTGACATTCCAGTTACCTGAAAATTACTGAGATGGATTACCGTAACCTAGTCCGACAGCTGCTTCGAGCGAGGCGCTAACCATCGCCGAAAGCAGCGCTGGTAACATTGCCGCACCCGGTAGGGCCTGTTCCCCCGCTAATCCTGGCGCTGTATCGCAACGGCGATTAGCGCAGAATTAGCGAGCTCCTCCGGCCCCGCCCCGCCTCGGCCTGTCCTTTTCCTTTGAGCTCTTCTTCGTCTTCCCTACCGCCAAGCCTGGCCTGTCAGCACAGAACAGCTTTCCAGCGTCTTCGTTGCTGCACTGAATCGCACGCCAAAGCCAAAGCCATGCCTGCGCTGCTGTTGCTCTGTTTCGCGCCAAAATGCCCGCCCCAGGGCCCATCGCACGTGCTATAGAAAACGCAGCCGCATCATCTGTGCTGTTGGTGGCCTGAGCAGCGCGAGGCAGGAATGTGCCTCACTCAATTGGTAGACCTACGAACTGTTCAAATACGATCCAGAGTTCAAATCCCGAACAGGGATGGGTTTGTTGCACTCCTTGTCCGTCTTTTTATGAGGAAAAGAAACAGAGAAGCGCAAGTCTTGGTGTGTCTGCCGGGGGCGGGCGTGTTTTGCCCGGCGGGTGTTCCTCGGGCGTCCCGGAACGCTGGCGCGGTACCGAGCCTCTGGTTTGCTTTGAACTTCTTGGTTCCCAAGCCAGAAGGCACGGGCACCTCGAACGTGGCGGAACGTTGGCGCGGCACCCGGCCTGGTAGCTTGCGCTTTTCTTCGTTGCCGAGCCAGAAGGCGCAGGGAAAGCCGTCCGTACATGATACCGCAGCTTTGTCTGGCGCCACTGGCGGCAGTTGTGCCAGTGTCGAGTCAGGGAGAGTTCAGCGGTGGCAGCTCACGTTCTCAGCAAGAGGAGAATGTGGTGCGAGGGCGGCGACGGGAGCGGGACAACGGAATAGGCAAGCACAGAATTCGACGACGCGTGTTTTGCTGTCCGTCCGCGCACGCGCGGGCAATAGAGCGGCATTCCACTAGAGTTTGGCACGGGCGCAGTAGTCTGGGTGGGTGTTTTTTTGGGTGATTGACGCCGACCAACGACGATTCGAGCAGGAGGAGACTCGAATCGAGCGCGTCACGCAAGGACCGAGGAATCGTGCCATGCAGATTGTGGCGGGTGAATCGTATGCTCGGCGATTCTGTTGAGGGCGGGAAATTCGACGCATCACGAAACGAATCACGGAAAGTGCGTCCACAGCTCGCACGTGGGGCTTGTGCGGCAAGAGGCGGGTTGACTGGGGCGTGTACGGTAGCGAGGACGGGGGAGGAAGAAGAACGAAGACCCAAAGGAGAGCAGGACAGAGTGAGAGAGAGGTGATGGTGGAGGAGAAGAAGGAGAAGAGGATAAGTAAGGGGGACAAACTTGGTGATGGCCATGATTTACTGTAGCACCACGAAGATTAGTAGGAGGATCGAGGGTAATATTAGTATTGTACAGGACATGGCGCTAAGGGGCTAGAAGATGAGCCCTGCGAGCGGGAGGGGAAAATCAGAGGGGGAGCTAGGAGCGTCAATGTTGCAAGTAGATGTCGAAGAATAGAGGACTGAGGGAGCGGAGAGCAGACAAAGGGTTGTAGGAGGTGGAGCAGTGGTAGTAGTAGTAGTACTAGCAGGAGGAGGAGGAGGAGGGAGGAAGGGGGGGAGGAGAGAAGGAACAGCTGAGCGAGAGCGAGAGCAACGTGTGGTGCAGTGCGGGGCATCAATGCCGTCATCCAGGTTCATCGAATATTTTGTCGTATGTGGGCTTGGCCCTGACATCACGACGCTATGGGAGCGGAGGAAAGGCTATTTTGGGATAAACGATGGGCGACCCGTACAGTATGCACCGGCCATGCTGGACCAGTTTCCTCCCGTCAATCATGCCGATGGCAAACCCCCAGACCTCCTTCCACTGGTACGTCGCCTTTCGCCCCTGATTGTTCCCTCTGTCTCTCTCTGTGTCTGTCTGTCTCTCTCTCTCTCTGTGTCTCTGTCTCTGTCTCTTTCTTCCCGTCTGTTTCCTTATTTTCTCTGCCTTTTCTTTCTTGCATCAGCATTAAGCTCTCCATGAGATAAAGAGCTTCAGGATGTTGGAAATCTCTCTCTCTCTCTCTCTCTCTCTCTCTCTCTCTCTTTGTGCGCCCCTCTTTCTTTGCGTCTCTCTGTCTGCCTCTCTTTCTCTGTCTCTCTGTCTGCTTTGCTCTCATGGGCAGGAATCAGCCAGAACGCTTTCTGCGGGCATTCTGCAGGACGAGATGCGGCGGAACAGATGGAGAGAAGTGCGTTTGACCCTCTTTTTGCTTGGAAGGGAACCTGCCCTTCTGCGCTTGCGCAATAGCTGCTACTTATTGCTACTCCATCACTCGCCTTCCCTTCCTCTCTTGCTCCCCCTCTTTCTCTCCCCCTCTGTACGTGTATCTTCCTCTCTTTCTCTCACTTACGTACGCGCGAAGGCCGTTCTCAGGTAATGTGACTGTTCTCACGGCTTTTCTGCCCGCCGAGTGGCACCACTCTGAAACCGCTGTCGCGTGCCTTTTTCTCTCTTTCTCTGTGCCTCCTCTCCCTCCCTCCCTCGCTCTCTCTCTCTCTCTTTGTTGCTCTCTCTTTCCCACTTCCCTCGCTTATCGCATCGGCGGAACGTGGCAAGTACTCACTGTTCCGTCAGTGTTTCGTCAGGTGTTGTCTCTGTACTACCCACCTTTCGCTACCCTTTACCGGGCAAGCGTCTGGCTCTTCACATCTTGTGACCGACGTGGCAGAATTCTAAGAAACTCTTCTTTCCCGTGCGCAGAGACTGTCATACAGCTAGCAACTTGTAAAGTTCACTTCGCCAGGGGGTGAGAAGGCTTTCTGAAACACCCTCTTGCCTGCTCTCGCTCCATCAGGGAAGCAATGCCTGCAATATATTATTGTTTCACCTAGAATTTTCTAGCAGACATAGCTGTACCGACAGTCACGGGGAAAGTCGGGTCAGGGACGCGCATCGGATTTCAGCACCCTGCCCGTCATCCCACGTTCTCACTCAAGACGACGATAGGACTTCTAAGAGCATACTCACATTCGTACACTTTCGCCAGAATCTGGGCATGTTTCCGGTCAGAGACATCCCAGAAAGAAAGTACTGGTGTGAATATGCCCTAAGTAATTGTTGGCCGCGTGTAAAGACGATGTGAAGATGAGAAGCCAAAGGGGAGATTTCACGCACGGCGGAGGCTTGATTGGGGGTCTCGTACAGTCGACGACAGGGAGGTTCCCTCTACGCTACGAAATCTTTGCGCTCTCTCGTTCCCAAACACATGACAGTTTTTTCTGAACTTACAGGGGAACAACCTTTCGAATTACTTAACCTTTCAAGAACAGAAAGGGTTCGAACCTCTTTGCGCTCTCTCGTTCCCACTGTAAGGTTCGAACACTTTCTGTTTTTGAAAGGTTAAGTAGCATGAACCTTTCAAAAAGAGAAAGGGTTCGAACCTCCCTGTCTTCGACTTACTTAACGTTTCGACTTACTTAGCCTTTTCGAATTACTTAACCTTTTCAAAAACAGAAAAGGTCTACCTGCTTGATCAACGTAGCATTAAGCAATCACGGCAGGCTTAGATAATCGCCACCCGCAAAATAGGAAAATCCCTTCCTCGCTCTCCCTATCCCACAACGGTGTAGAATACGTGAGACGACAGATGAACATACTGCATATACATAGATGCTTATAACTTGTAAATGGGAAAGAGAGATTGACGAATACAGATTGAGAGGGCCATATACTACCACATGCTACTGCGCAAGCTGCTGATGAAAATATGCCCCTGATGGCTCTTCAGAGTCTCAGGGCAAATTGAGTATATAGTGGACTGGAATTGAGGTGATAATAGACTAGAGTAGTAGTTTGGTCTTTCACGTATGGCACTTGCTCAAGGAAACAAAAAAGAAAAAGAATTGGTCGGGGACGGGGGGCCAACGGCGCCCTCGATTTCTGTATGCCCATGTCCCGGCGCTTCCCGTCTCCTCCGATTACACGCGGAGGATAATTTCGGTATAGCTGGTGCGCCACCACTTGCGGGACTGTTTTGGTTGCCTGGGATCACTCAAGAAGGCGCACACTTTTTGTTTTGGTCTTTATTGGGGGAGGGGGGAAGGGGGCATGATTAATTCTCATTTTTTACCGGGAGCTTTTGATGATCGATCTCTCAAAGCGAAAGCAATACTTACTCAAGGTGGGAAAAAGCAAAAGCCGTAGCTTCGCAGCTAAAGAAAGGTTAATCACTACAATTGTACTCGCGGGGGGGGGAGGGGGAGGCGTATGATTGGATGATAGATTGAACGCTTGGCGGCATGATCTAATCAATCAATGGCTTTCATTACCTAGTTTGTCTGAAACCTGTGGCGAGCGTTGATTTTTTTTTTCCTTCTTTTTTCCAATCAAAAGGGAAATTTGAGGCGGTATGTTGGAAGCGTATGTTGACAGCATACATTTTTTGTTTGTGCGGGATGGAAATGAATTGTCGAAATTCTGCGCCCTTTTTTCTGCTAAAAAATCTAAGTGAAAGAAAAAGCATGTGCTCCAAAAGTGTGAAAATAAAAGGAAGAAACCCTTGAAGAAAGAAAGAGAGTAAATTGCTTGCCTGTGTACTTGTTGCGCCGGTTTTGCACCCAAACGTCCAGGCGGAGGATGATCGGTCCGTCCTCGAGTGAGGGTCATGGATGCAGTTGAGGTGGGATTTTGTCTGTGTGTTTGCGCGGAGGGTGAGCGTGAGAGTAATGGGGTAGGGGTTTTTCGTGGTCCACTTGCTGCCTGGGGGAGGAAGTTGGTAGCGGGGACGGTGAAACGCGCAATCGTTGGGAATGGAGGATTAGCTTGCCAATGCACGACTGCCGTTCGTGCCCCCTAGTGTACTTTCTCTGAGGGAAAAAATGAGCATCAGCTGTCAATAAGAGTACCCCTTCTAATCAATGGAGCTGTTTCAGTACCTCTTGGGCATAATGGAGGGAAGCGTGAGTGCGTCGTTATCGAAGGGACGCTTGGACCCGGTTTCCGGCAAATACTACTACAGTTTTTGTTTAGAAAAACGGAAAGAGCGGTCATTCCTCACGTTGGATTGTTGCCCAAAAAAACTGGCCGGGAACGCTATCGAATTTATGTCTCGGAAAGCTGCTTTGAACGGTTGTGATTGAAAGAGAGAGAGAGAGGGAGAGAGGGGGGGGGAGCGAGCGAGAGAGAGCGAGCGAGCGAGCGAGAGAGAGAGAGAGAGAGAGAGAGAGAGAGAGAGAGAGAGAGAGAGAGAGAGAGAGAGAGAGAGAGAGAGAGAGGTCTTGTTAACATTAGGGTTGCCAGGTATTTGATGCTTCGAGTGGGAATTAAGACCCGATTGCAACCGGGGGGTGAAAGCGATAATCAGCCCGCGATATGCACAAAGACAAAATTTCTGTTTTCCCTCAATTTGTCTTATAAAAGTGAGAAATTGCCGCGATAATCGGCCCGCGATATGCACAAAGACAAAATTTCTGTTTTCCCTCAATTTGTCTTATAAAAGTGAAAAATTGCCGCTCTCGAAGTATAAAGCTCACTTTTTTGGAACTTGACAGAAACAACCCGCCTAGGATGAAATTCCGTTAAGTCAAAACGATAAACAGCCGCGTGGGAGGATGCACGCCACAGGTATTTGAATGTTCTTTCTAAATGATCGTTTCCTAGAAAGAACATTAGCAGGAGTGGAGGGCAAGTAGCCTTCCCCCTTGTGTCCGTTCTCAAGAGTGGGAAAAAGGAAAAAAGGCGAACCCCAACAGGAACAAATTTGAAGAAGGAAGGACGGGGGGAAGGAGGAATCTTTTTTTTAGTTCTTTTTTTTTAAATGGCAAGCCTATCTTTGGCTCTTTTAAAAAAAGAATAGAACGAATGGCGCCTATGATCACCTATCTGAAATCGAACAGATTCTCAGACTGCAGCTAACACTCCTTGGGAGGAAAACAGTCCAAAAATGAAAGCAGGCAGCTTTGCAAGAGGTAAATGAAATCCGCCTGTCAAATGAAGTCCTGCTTTGCCTTATGTTTTTTTTTTTCCGATCCTCCTACTCTCTGTAACGAGCAGAGAGGCCGTGAAAGCCATGGAGAATACTGAACTTTATTAGAAATAATCTAGGCTACCAGAGTGGCCTGAGAATACTGAACTTTATTAGAAATAATCTAGGCTACCAGAGTGGCCTGGGACCACTTGCCCTGTCGGGCCAAAAGAAGATTAAAATTTTAAAAAATTAAAAATTATTATTTAATTTGACTTTTTATTTTAAATTTGGTAAAGAATTTTGATTTGACCCTGAGGCAAAAGTTGTACAGTTTATTTTTCTGTGTAACATAGTTTTTTTGGGGATGTTTTTGATTTTTTTTTTGTTTGCGAGGACCTTCCCTGGTCCTTGCACGGCCGGGTCGCCCGGGAAAATAGGGTGACGCGTGCGGCCCGGCTGGTAGCCCAGAAAATAATATAAGTTGTCGACTTCCTCATGTTAATCAGCGTGTGGCGGAATGTTACATCCCTGCTTTCTTTTTTCAGGGCTTTCCCCTTCCACCGCCCCCCCCCCCCCCCCCCCCCCACACACACACACAATTCCCCGCCCTCCCCTAGAAAGCAGATCCTATCAGAATGTTTGGTGCTTGCTTTTCTTTTTTTTTTCTTAATTTAATTTGTTAGTCCTTAAAAACCATTCCTTTCTTCTGCAATCAGACTCGCTTTCAGTTCCACCTCACACTGGCGCAGGGCGCCCACTCAAAGCTTAGAGATATGGAAATCAAGAACACAGTTCAGATGCAAGTTCTCTTCAACAGGCTATGGCGCATCGGCGCCTGAACATCCCAACCTTCGTCACTGTGTCCAAGCCCACTGTTCAAACACGCTCACTCTGGATCACCCTGAATACCACCACCACACACACACTTAATCTCACTTCCTCCTACAGCGGCTATAGCCGCACTACTACTACTGACTATGGCTAGGATCTCCCATCAGCCCACTTTGTCTTCGGGCAGCCAGCAGACCACCTTCGCACAAGATGCTGTAGCAGCACTTCCGCATGGCTTACGCAGCGAATGAACGAATGGCTGGGCGCTGCCTCTTGATTTATACTTCTCTAACTCGTTGGTCTGCCCCTTTCCCAGGCCCTTGGTGTACACAGTCCCACATGGTACTTGCTTGACTGGACTCTGACTGACTGGGACCGGTACCGCTGACTGCATGGGTTTGCACTGCCAACTCGATGCAGTCGCACTGCNTAATGCAGTTGGGCTCACCACTTGCCCACTTGCCTCTGACTAAACGTGAGACACTTCGAAAGGCCACTTCCGGACCTTCCGGAAGTCTGTGGACTTGGCCTTTTGGGTATTGTAGCAGCTACGACCTTGACCTTTCAGGACTGTAGCAGCTACGACCTTGACCTTTCGGAGCATCTACAGCCACGATCTCTACAGAGCTGTGACTCCTGATCAACAGACCTACAGATCAAACCCCTACCACTACACAGACCTACGACAGACAACAAACAACTACCAAAATACAGATCACGGGTTCAAACACTCGGGGGTCAACTCAATACTGTACATGGGCAAAGTGAGGTCTGGGGATCGAACTCTAGGGCCCGTGTCTGTGACTGCAGAAAGGTGAAAACCGTGTCACTCCCGGCGGCCTAAATTCGAGGTCCTCCGAGAATATTTTAGTCGAAGGCAGGACCTTTACCCTTCTTATCTCTTTCGTAGGCTCGTACTATATCGGGAGCTCTCTAGTTCTGTTCGCGTGAACCAGTGGTCGTCTTCTGGCTCTTGATAGGCAAATCTGACTTTGTATTGCTTCTGGGAATGACCTCTACCTCTTGTCGTGAAGATATCTTCACCTACTATCCCTTCAATGTCACATCTTCCATCCATATCTGGAGGAATCATAGATCTGTGTGATGGGAACGATTGACTTGTGACGCAAGGTAACAACTTTGACGCATGGAACACTGGGTAGGTGTGGAGGTGTGCTGGGGGTCTCAATAGTATAGGACGGTCCATCCTCTCCACCCTTGACTTCTAGGACTGGCCACGGTCCTCTATACGCAGGCAACAACTTTTGTGAGATGTTTTCCTTAGGGGCAAACTCTTTTGACTTGACCCAGACTAAGTCGCCTACTTGAAACTGTGAGGGGCGACGGTGCTTGTTAGCTTGTTTTATCATTCTGTGCTGGGCTTTCTTGAGGTTGTCAACAACGGTAGCTATCTCTTTCTCGTGCTATATCGCAAACTCTCGTGTATTGGGCGGTAGCCTCTAAATCTGATCCCGGTTAAGTCCTTCAAATGGTCTGCGCGGTCTAAAGGACTTGTGCAAGGGGCAAACTCTTTTGACTTGACCCAGACTAAGTCGCCTACTTGAAACTGTGGGGGGCGACGGTGCTTGTTAGCTTGTTCTATCATTCTGTGCTGGGCTTTCCTGAGGTTGTCAACAACGGTAGCTATCTCTTTCTCGTGCTGTATCGCAAACTCTCGTGTACCGGGCGGTAGCCTTTGAATCTGATCCCGGTTAAGTCCTTCAAATGGTCTGCGCGGTCTAAAGGACTTGTGCAATTCGTTGGGAGTGCGACACATAGATAAGTGCACACTATTATTGTAGGCACTGGCTACCTTTGGGAGCATCTCATCCCAGTTGATCTGATCGGGCCTAATGTACATTCTAAGAACTTGCTGCAGGAGCTTGTTCATCTGTTCAGTCTGGCCGTTAGTCTCAGGATGACGACCAGATGACATCAGCAACTTTGAGCCATAAACTTTCATCAACTCCTGCCAGTTCCGACTAGTGAATCTGGTATCCCTGTCACTAACTATCGACAGCGGTATACTATGCTCACTGACCCAATGGTCAAAAAACTTTTGAGCTACTAAATCTGTGCGTGCCTCTGCAGGCAAAGGAACAAAAACTACGTACTTGCTAAATCTATCTACTATGACCATGACTTGACTTTTGCCATGCCTACTCTTGACCCGAGTATCCATAAAGTCGATGAACACAACATCTTCGGGTCTGTCAGGAATAGGCAGGGGCGTGAGAAGACCAAGAGGGGCGTGCGTAGTAGTCTTGTTCGCTGACAGACTTTACAACTGCGGACATACTCTATGCAATCGGCCTTCATACCAGGCCAGATGTACGTGCACATGAGGTTGGCTAGTGTCTTTTGCCAACCAAAGTGTCCCTTTGTATCATGGCATTCCCCTAAGATCAAACTATGGATTCTTCACTGTTGGGAACGCACAGGCGGTCAACTACATTAGTCTTAAGCCATCAGTAGTGCGGTAGTTCGACTCAGACTCTGGGGGCTCCCTAACTCTTTTGAGGAGATCACTATAGATAGGGTCTTCCGCATATGCCTCTCTAACTTTCTGCTGCAGGTCTCTCCGTATATCCAAATAGTGAACTATTGCCCCCAAGTAATTAGCTCTTCTACTCAGAGCATCCGCTACTACATTATACTTCCCTTTAACTGGCTTCAGTTCAAAGTCATACTGGTCTAACTTTGCGGTCCACCTAGTAAGCTTAGGTGTCATCTTGGCCTGAGTCTTCAGCCACCTTAGAGTCTCGTGGTCTGAATAAACTTTGAAGTGCCTCCCAAGCAAGTAGTGCTTCCAATGATCTAGTGCTTGCCTGAGAGCGTACAGTTCTCTCTCATAGGTTGATGTTGCCATCTTCTCTGAAGGCATCTTGGCGGGAATGAAATCTACGGGCCTATATCCATTGCTATTGTCTTGCTGTAAAACAACACCTATGCCATACTGGCTCGCGTCAGTGGTAACAACGAAAGGCAGGGACGAATCAGCTACCTTAAGGACTGAATATTCTATCAAGGCCCGCTTTCACCTTTTCAGGGCAGCTGTACAATCCTTGTCCCACTTCCAGATTGCCTCTTTCTTTAGCAACCTTCGAAGGGGTGCAGCAATGGTGGAGAAGTTCCTTACGAACTTCCTATAGTAATTAGCTAGGCCTAAGAACGATCGCAACTCTGTCAGTGTGGGGGGCGTTGGCCAGTCTCTAATCGCTGCAATCTTACTATCTTCAGGCCTAACGTCGTCTCCGTCAAAGACGTGGCCCAGGTACAAAACCTGTGTCTTGGCCCATTCACACTTCTTTGCGTTGGTCTTGAAGTTAGCTTCTCTAAGCTTCTCCAAGACCTGCCTCAGATGGCCCTAATGCTCGTGGAGGGTCTTACTGAAAACTAAAATATCATATAGATATACTACAACAAATTTATCTAACCACGGCCTAAACAAGTCGTTCATGCAGCGCTGGAAAGTCGCTGGCGCATTGGTTAGTCCAAAGGGCATAACTATAAATTCGTAGTGCCCATATCTAGTCCGGAATGCTGTCTTGTATTGGTCATCAGGATGAACCTCTATCTGATGATAGCCGGACTTTAAATCTACCTTCGAAAAATACTTGCAGTCCTGCACCCGGTCTAGCAAATTGTCTATACGTGACAGTGGTTCTGCATTCTTCACTGTGATAACATTTAGACCCGTATAGTCTATACACATTCTAAACTCTCCCTCTTTCTTGGGGACAAAGAGAACAGGTGCTCCAAATGGGGACGAATTGGGCCTAATCCAACCCTTCTCAAGGAGCTCGTCTAACTCCCTGGGGGGCATTCTGTAAATCGTTCCCTTAGGAGTTCTATTGCCAAGCTCTATCTCTATGCGATGCTGGATTGACCGCGACACTACTACTGTAGGCGGCTTAACTAGGTCTGTATATTCTTCCAGCAACTTGGCAATAGCAGGGTCTATGGGTGTCTCCTTCTTAGGCTCAGTGACTGGCCTCACGTAGGCTACAAAAACCTGCTCTTCTAACTGCTCCTTTACTAATCGCGCGAACCCGGGAGCACTGAGGCAGCAATGTGCCAGGGTGTTGTCTACTCCGGACACATGAAATAGGCGAGCAGTCTTAACTTCACCTGTGGGACTAGGGAGCCTACACTTGAGCTCTTTCAAATGGAGTGTGGCCCCTGCTGCCTCTCCCCAGTCCATTCCTAGGACTATATCGAAGGGAAGGCTATCTTTTACGAGGAGAGTCGGGGAATGGAGAACTTTCTCCACCTTCCCATCTTTCGCTAGGCGAAAATATGCCTGGACTCCCTCAACGTAATCCTCGACTCGCATAGTGCGATTGTCTGCGAGGATACTGACTATAGGGTCTTCTAGTTTTTGGACTTTCAGGTTTAGCTTTAACTTCTGCAGCGCTTTCCTACTAATATAGCTGCGGGTGGCCCCACTGTCTATAAGGGCCCATACTCTACCTCTCAAAATCTCTACATCTACTAAAATTAGTTGTCCTTTGGCATCCTTCTTCATCTTGGGCCAACCAGGCATCCTCTCCTTCAACTCTTCAGCCACGCCTGTGAGGGAAGTACCTAGAGAGACTCTTACACAAGTAGTCTTTGGACAACTGTCTAGGTACTGGCCAACAACCTCTACCGTAGGTTCATGTGGTTTGGGAGTTCCTCTGTGGTGCGCGCGCTCTTCTCCACATGGCCTAGAGGTAAGGGCAGTTGCGACCCCTACCGACGATTGCCTTTTGCTGCTTGTGCAACATACTGGGCTTCTCTATAGGCAGAATTTGATGATGTGACCAGGATCACCACAATAGATACACTAATCCTGATCAATCAGCCTTTGCCACACTGACTGCTCTAAGCCCAAATCTTCCCATAGCCTGCCTTGCGGCAAGCTTGAATGACATCCACCTTGACGTGGAGGTGACCTTTAGGGTCGTTAGCGATTTGGCGGGGTACCTTGACCCCTACCTCCCTCTTGGTGGTTTCCTCTATCGCCAACCCCCTGAGCGCCTTGGCCTTGGCCCCCTCCTCTTCCTTGCGGCCTCCCTCCAGCCGCGACAACAACGTAGGTCCTCCCCTGACCCCCACCACTGTCCCCCTCATCGAGGCCCCACTCTATCTGGCTATATGAGACCTCATCTGTACCACCTTCATCTAACGTCAGGATCAAATGATCCTTTCCTTTTACCTGTCCTGAGATGGTACGACCTTTCCACTTTTTACCCTTGTTTAGGTCCTTGTGCCAGAAAGTGGAAACTGGCATGGACTGTGCTTCGAACAACACCACCTCTCTACTCAACGCATCGTACGTCATGGTGGGCTGTCGACTCTTCTCAAAGAAGTGCACCCGTAGGGGCTCTGGCATGGCACGATAGAAGAGATTGACCAACTGGGGCTCAGTGACCCCGTGGTTTGGGACGGCTACAAGCTCGTCCATTACGCCTTTGAGTGCTTTGACACTCCTCTACTGGGGTGAATGGATAGCCTGCAGTTTGTCAGAGGCCCTAACACCTCGAGTGACATCTTCGAATCGCTCCTTAAGGGGCCAAAATAACTCAGAGAGAGGGGTGACCTTGGAATAGGCGACCATATTGTTCTCGCACTGTGCGGCGCGGGCAAGCGATTTAGCGAAGCTGGCGGCCTCATCCTTGAGGGCCTGGAAGGCAATGAGGACTTGTTCCTCTGGCACGATATGCTATAAATAAATGTATGTATTTACGTTGGCCTCCCAATTATCAAAATTTTCTTCTTTCTTCCCGCCGTAGGACTCAGGAAACTTTATCTTAATGGGCTCTCTACGGGCGTGTGGCTCTTCCTCCTTCGGGAGGGCCAACTTTGTGCCCTCAATGGCACCTGTGCAAAACTTCTCAGTGCCTTCTATCCTTGCCTGCATTTCTGCGCCCACGTGCCGCACCATCTCGCGTGTGAAATCCCTGAAGCCTAAGCGAATGGAGCGTAAGGTTATATCCTAGGCTCTTGAAAACTGATACTGCTCATCCCAGGCCTTAGCCAGGAGCTCAATGTTTCCAGAGATAATATCTAATTTCCCCTGTATATCGGCTTGTGCCTGGATCTGCGCTCTTTGCTCTTTAATCACCTCCAATTCCTTCCCTATTTGGCTCGCCTCGTCCTGCCTTCTTTTCCTCTCCCTCATAAGACACAATTTCCACTAACTTCTTCTCCTCCTCGATTGTCCGGCGTCTTAAGGGATTCTTTTCTGCCTCCCACTCCCTGATAACTTCTTCCTTCTCTTCTGGGGGTACATACAACATGACCTCTTCCTCCTCTCTCAAAGATAAATTCGCTACCCACTCAGAAATCTTTTTCTCCATCCTCGAGTCCTCCTTTGTGCCACTGGACTCAGCCCTTTGCTCTGCACCTCTCCCGAACAAGGGCTCTTCTTGTTCCTCGTCGTGTTCTACCTCTTCAATCTCTTCTTCATCTACTTCTTTCATCTTCTCTTTCTCCTCCTTCTGTAACCTCTCCATCTCTTCTTCCAACTTCTTCTTCTTCGCCGCTTGCTCCTCCTGCACGGCCAACTTCTTGGCCTGCTTAATCAACTCCTTCTTGGCCTGCTTCTCCTTTCTCTCTCTAAAGACGGCGACAACCTGGTCTTCCTGAGCCTTGGTGTAAGGGGTGGTGCTCTTGCCACTACGCGTGTCAACTATGGTGAAAGGTGTACAACCCAGAATGAGCTCCACTCCTCACCACTTAGACTCACACCGCTTACTGACTTAACTTGGACTGACTCAATCTAAGGACCACGAAATCTTAAAAAGATCCTGTCAACTAGGGTCTCTAGCCTAGACCTAAACTAAGGCTGTCACTACAGGACTTACTGCTGATCAGGAGGCATTTAAGGAGATCCCCCGTAACTCCTCAGGAATTATTTAACGTCGCAAACAGGATGACGCGATCAGCAAGTCCTCTCAAGACTTAGTCAGCTTGTTGTGCAGCCCACAGCTCGGATTTTGGGCCTACTGTGCCACACCGAGCAGCCCGCTGGTCTGTACCGGTCCTTGGGAGGGTTCGTGTCCTTCGGGTCAGTCGAGTCGTCAGACACAACCTTTATAGCCCTACTCAGCCCGTGTGGGTTTGGTCAACAAAGCTCTACGACCACATATCACTTGGACAGAAGAGACTCAATGCAGAAAGAAGAGACATACAGACTCAGCAAGTACCATGGGGTGAGTGCACATCCATAGGGCGAGGGAATAGGCTGAAGGCTTGGCGAGAACATACCAACTCCAGCTTGGTCAACTTCGTGGTCAACAGCACTGGTCAACGCCTTGGTCAATGTTTGGTCAATGCCGGTCAACGCCCTGGTCAACTCCAGACAGCTTGCTGGTCAACTCTCGGGTTAAAGTCTTGGTCAATGCTGGTCAACCCTTTGGTCAACACCTTAGTCAACCCTTGCTTTGACTATGGCTGCCGCCACTTTCTTCCTCACCAACCCTTGCTTCTCTTTCCCCCACCTTTCTTCTTCCTCACTTTCTTTCTCTCTGCACCCCCGACTATGTCTTTTTTTTTGTTTTTTTTTGTTTTTTTCGTCGTCTCCTCCTCCTCCTTCAGCTATGGCTTCTCTCTCGTTCGTCCCTCCTTCCTTCTCACTCGCTTCACCTTTCTTCCTCTTGATAACCCTGTGTCCGAGCTCCGCGGCTACGGCCGCTTTCTCCTTGGTCCGCACAACAATCTTGTATCGCTCCTCTCTCTCTCTCTCTCTCTCTCTCTCTCTCTCTTTCTTTCTCTTCTTCGTCGTTGTCTTCTGTGCAGGTACGCGGCACCTCCTTTCGCAGCGCAGCTATGGCGGACTCCTCTTCTCCGATGGTGCACCTCGGCTATGGCGCCTGACTGGCGCACGACTCCTTCCCCGCTGGCAATGACTATGGCGCGTGGGGTAACGGGAACCAGCTCCGATACCAATGCAATCAGACTCGCTTTCACTTCCACTTCACATACATGCAAACAGATGGAGATTCACACTGGCGCAGGGCGCCCACTCAAAGCTTAGAGATATGGAAATCAAGAACGCAGTCCAGATGCAAGTTCTCTTCAACAGGCTATGGCGCATCGGCGCCTGAACATCCCAACCTTCGTCACTGTGTCCAAGCCCACTGTTCACACATGCTCACTCTGGATCACCCTGAATACCACCACACACACACACTTAATCTCACTTCCTCCTACAGCGGCTATGGCCGCACTACACTACTGACTATGGCTACGATCTCCCTTCAGCCCACTTCGTCTTCGGGCAACCAGCAGACCACCTTCGCACAAGATGCTGTAGCAGCGCTTCCGCATGGCTTATGCAACGAATGAATGAATGGCTGGGCGCTGCCTCTTGATTTATACTTCTGTAACTCGTTGGTCTGCCCCTTTCCCAGGCCCTTGGTGTACACCTGGTACTTGCTTGACTGGACTCTGACTGACTGGGACCGGTACCGCTGACTGCATGGGTTTGCACTGCCAACTCGATGCAGTCGCACTGCCGACGT
>BFEA01000720.1:224738-236714 GCA_003427395.1 Chara braunii | reverse complement strand
GTAATGCAGTTGGGCTCACCACTTGCCCACTTGCCTCTGACTAAACGTGAGACACTTCGAAAGGCCACTTCCGGACCTTCCGGAAGTCTGTGGACCTGGCCTTTCGGGTACTGTAGCAGCTACGATCTTGACCTTTCAGGACTGTAGCAGCTACGACCTTGACCTTTCAGAGCATCTACAGCCACGACCTCTACAGAGCTGTGACTCCTGATCGACGACCTACAGATCAAACCCCTACCACTACACAGACCTACGACAGACAACAAACAACTACCAAAACACAGATCACGGGTTCAAACACTCGGGGGGTCGACTCAATACTGTACATGGACACAGTGAGGTCTGGGGATCGAACTCTAGGGCCCGCATCTGTGACTGCAGAAAGGTGAAAACCGTTTCACTTCTGAGGGAGGATCTTTACGTCTTGATCCACGCCACTGCAGGCCAGAGCCTGTATTAGAAAGAGCACTGGATATGATCTTCCCCATTCAGAGTCCAGACCGATGTTCAAAATAGAAATATGCCAATGGAGCAGTAAAGCTTATAAGAAATGACGGAAGACAAATTTGAGCCTGAATTTTCCTCCTTTTTCCCCTTTGTTTTTTTTTTTTGTTTTTTTTTTTTGGGGGGGGGGGGGGGGGGGGGGGGGGGGGGGGGGGGGGGGGGGGGAGGAGGGGCTGCCTGCTACTGACATCTGGGGATGCGATCCTGGTGTTAGGTGTGTGACAAGGACTGGTGAGAGTGTAGCACGAGAGTCTATGACGACACTTTTTTCTTTAGTGTCTACTCCCCGCTCTTCCGAATCGGTTTGTTCCGCAAAGTGCGCTCTTTTCGTTGATAGATATGTAATCATATACTGTCACAGGAGCGACAAACCAAGAGTGCCTTCGCGAGAGAGATACAGAAAGAAGGGAAATTCACTTGTCAATTTTGCTTCACCTTTTTTTTTCGTGCTATTTTCTTTTCCTTTTCTGTATTATTTAATGATGCAACCCCCCTCTCTTGTCATGACACCTTGTTGATATCTCGCTGCCTGCTTTGCAGCCAGGAATGGATGATTGATGATTCAATCTACAGTACTGCGATAAGGACACCTCCATGGTCTGGATCTGGATCTGAATCGTCGCATAGGCGTGCCCCCTGCACACTCACTGTTTTGTATTGTGGACCACTTGCCTTTTGCACGCTTGCCGTCTTGCGCTGCCTCGAATCCCCTTGACGTCCTCCTCCTCCCTTCTGTAAGGACACAGGCATAGTGATTCTTAGCTGCTAATGCGATCGCCTGTGCCAAGGCCACAATGGTGGAGAGATTCTTAGCTATGAATGCCATGTGAGAGGAACACTATGGTGGACTGACCTCTGCAGCCATGTGTGAGAGTATTGCCCCGCGTTGCATCACTGCATGAACTCCTCCTCGAACCATCCACTGTGAGTGCTGTTGTAAATTATGGCCTTCTCCCGGCGTGTATGCCATGCCTCATTTTGATTGTTTAATCTCACTCCAGCTCCTGAATAGCTGTCTTTGGGACAACTTTCAGTCTACATACAGCGATCATGACTGTGCTGATAGCATGTTCCCTGCCATTGACATGCTACTAGTCTGGCCTGCCGTCAGGGGATAGATGGTTCGTCCAGCACCTGCCGTGACTGGTGCACTGGGAGCGAGCTCAGTTTACGGTCTGCCCTGTCATCGTCACCCACTCCATCCATATGGTGGTTCCTGTCCTCTCTGTCACCAAGGTTATCCCAATCCTCGACAATGTTGCCGTCTTGCCGTCCTTACCCTCTATGGCACAAGTATGCTTTTGGTGAGCAGACGATCCTGTGGGACGTTTCTCGCTCAACCACACAAAATTCGGAAACCTGAACACTGCAAAAGAGAACAAGGGAAACAAAAGGCAAGAAAGGAGAAACGTAAAGATGCAGACTCCATTTTTTTCCGCTTTCACTTTGTATATTTCCTCTTCCTATTTTGCCCTTCTTTCCCTTTCTGCCTTTGGTTCACTGGAGAATTCTCTATGAGAATGTAAACACATGACTTTGCTAGCTCTTTGCAACTGCTCTCCAGTGGAGTTCGGAGTGGAAGTGGTCGGGCCCGTCCGTGCTGTGGCTTGAGTGCCAGCGATGTGCCTATCTTCTGGATGTGCTAGATCTTTCCCTGTTTCGTGGGGGGTTCTTTCTCTAGAGGGTGGTGTGTGACCTACAGTCTGTGGAGTTGTCCGTCTGGTCTGGGTGTGCGGTAGTCTGGTTTGATTTTCGTCATAAGAGGGCAGTAGTTGGTGCCCAGCTCAGGATCTCAATTGTGGGCCAGTGGTTGGTGCCCATCTGCAAGTGAGGTTAAGGTGAATAATCACTTACAGTCTCATATCACGTAGGACTCTGGAGACTGTCGAGGGTTCAGCTTCCTGATGAATGGGTGAAAGACCTACAACAGTCTGTCAAGGCGCCCTTCTCTTTGTTCTCCCCCTCTCCGTGTTATGCCTTCTGTATATTTCAGCACACTGAGGCAGATCCCATATTTTGCACAGGGGCTGTCACACTCTGCAGACTGTAGAGGGTTCAGTTTCACGAGTAGGTGAAACTCCAACGAAACACTCTGTCACAGCCCCACATTTTTCGTCCTTCTCTCTTTTTCTGTCTGTGGTTCACCGGGGAGTTCTCTATGACTATGTATAGATATCTATAAACTGCACCATGCTCGACCTGGTGAGTGCTTTTATCCTCTGCCTGCATTGTTCATGGACCTACGCGGCCGTTGCCCGTGCCTCTGATTGCTGGGAACTGTGGGACAACGACACACTGTGGTTCACGCTACGGTTGATGTTGGCGATCTCCCTTGTAATGATGGTGTTTCCTTGCCTCGGCTAACTGTCCGCTGATTCCGTTCACTATTTTACATTGAGTATCTGGGGCAACCTGTTAATATTTTGTGACCTTCCCCTGTGCATGGTGCCAGATGCTGTTATGCTCGGCTGCAGGCATCATCGTCTCTGCACTACAATGCTATGGTTTCTGCAGTTCAATGTGTGGACCTGACTGTGCGCACCCTCTCCAGCCGGGCATTACATGTCCATTTTGCGGCTAGGGACGTATTATGACTGCCTGATCTGCTGTGATGGCCGTTGCTCTTTCATCCTGACGTGCAAACGACATGGGATTTGTTGGGAGTGTTTTGTCGGCATGGTTAGCGTTAGCTGTATGGGCAACTGTTGTGCTGAGAATTTGCAGCTTGGTCTTCTCCGTATCACCTGTGTCATCCCTACTGTGCATGTCCCCTTTGTTGTTTCTAAGGACAGGCTGACTCCCGTGTCTACATTTATCGTTTCCTCCGCTGTCATTTCTAATCCACACTCCTTACTTTTGTCTTCTCTCATCCCTACTGTGCATGTCCCCTTTGTTGTTTCTAAGGACGGGCTGACTCCCGAGTCTCCATTTATCCTTTCCGCTGCTGTCATTTCTAATCCACACTCCTTACTTTTGTCTTCTCTTGCTCTATCTTTCCTCTCTCCGTCTCTCCTTCCCCTGTCTCCACATGTTATGTCATATTTTTTTGTGGCATTCTGTTGTGTTGTAATGGCAAGGAAGGGGGGCGTGGTCACCTTGTGCTGAACCACAACGATGTGGTGAGCCTTGCGCCTGAGGGCCACTGTAAAACGGGAGAGCAGAGAGAGAAGAAAAGAGGAGCCGTGAAAAACGCCAAAAGAAGGAAAATAAAGGACTACAGAAAAAAAGGCAAAAAGAACGGTTTCGATGTGCCTCTTGCTGTCTGCTCTTTCTTGGGTATCACAACACCCCCATGCACAGCCCCTAGTGCAAATTATGAGATGTGGGTGCATGGATAACGTTATGTGGTAAAATTATATTTATTATCTAGGTATATTCTTGAAAAGACCCATTCCACACTTAAGAAAAGGAACTGGAAGAAAAACGTAAGAATCATGCAAGCCACAGATCTGCTCTTTCTTGGGTGTCACGACACCCCCGTGCACAACCTCTATTGGAAATTATGAGATGTGCGTGCGTTGATAACGTTATGTGGTAAAAGGCACATCTATTATCTCTGTTTGGCGGTATATATATACTTGAAAAGTCAGAAAAGGTCCATTCCACACTTAAAAAATAAAAAAAACTGGAAGAAAAAAGTAAGAATCCTGGAAACCATATTTCTGCTCTTTCTTGGGTGTCGAGACATCCCTGTGCACAACCCCCCAGTGCAAATTATGAGATGTGGGTGCGTCGATAACGTTATGTGATAAAAGTACATTTATCATGTATATATATACTTGAAAAGGTCCATTCCACACTTGAAAAAAGGAAGCTGGAAGAAAAAGGCAAGAATCATGCAAAAAGCAGAGGACCTGGGTGCGTTGATAACGGTATTTTGACAAGGTTTTTGAGTATGTTTATTACTTCCGTATAGGCCTCGCTCCACTACTCTTGACATGCACAAAAGACACAAATCATGGCGGTGTACCTTTCCATGTTCTAGCGGAAGATTCACTCTTGTTTTGCACATTTCAAGAGTAGTGGAGCGAGGCCCATAGTCATTGAGAACTGGCTCGTGAACTGTTCATACACAGTGCTCTTTAGTTGATAGTTCTGTGAGGACATGACGGCAACATATATTTTCATGATGTGTGAAGCGGGCGTTTATTTGATGAAGCAGGATGGATTCTGTCAGGTCCATTCACTTGAATTAATTTGTATAATTTTGTGAGTATGTAACCCGTGGGCCTAGGTCAGTTGGTGCACCCATGGACTGTTGAAGCACAGACCCAAGCCCGAATCCGTATGCAATCAGATGAACAAAATAAAATAATTCTGAATTACCTGGGGCCGGTCAGTTCAATGATGAAATCCCAAGGCCGTTGCATTTAAAGAAGGAAAATGAATTCGTATATATGTAGATTTATATGTGTGCACATACGTTTGACGATATATACGTAACGTATTTTTATGTGCATATAAATGTACTTTAGTATCATCTGCTTTTCTTCACAGCTATCCCTGAGGTGAGTGCTAGCTTTCGGTTATCAGTTGTGAGGTTATACTGTGAGAATAACTTCCACAAGAGACAACGGTTGTGACGCAGTATGACTTGGATGATCAGCAAGAATTCTGCATTGAAAGAAAAGAGAAAAAGGAAAAAAAAAAAGAAAACGACGTGAGGTAAGCCCTTGGTTCGCACTTGGTGGGGCAGTATGGCAGGAGATTCTGCGTACTGTTGATAGTCTAGCCTCTAGTGGCGGGTTGACCAAGGGTTGGTCCTTCCCAGTGACCCCCTTTCACGACAGGCGGTGGTCCCCATCTTAAATTTGTCGATTTGGGTGTCTCCAACCACGCGGTTGGATTAAAAAAAAAAAGTGGTCCATCTCGCTGCGACTACTGCAGCGTCTCCTTGGCTATCGCGCAAGAACAAACAGTGCAAAGGAGCAATTCATTTGGTAGTGTTGCGGTCGCCCATAAAATTGAGAAAGCCATCATTATGATAACGTGATGAAAGTGTCTGTCACAGCTGCAATCAGACTCGTTCTCATTCACACTTTTCATGCATGTAAACAGTAGCGCAGCAAACTGGCGACATGCGGCCACTCAAAACTCAAAGATATGGCATCCAGATACGAGTTCACTTTCGACTGGCTATGGCGACTCGGCGCCCAAACAACTCATTGTTCACATACGCCGGATCACCCTGGATATCCCACATGCGTCACTCCGAACACCCACATACACACACACACTTCCCACTAAACTACAGCTCTGGCAGCTATGGCTGCCTCTACCCTATCGCTATGCTACACTCCTTCCTTCTTGCCCACTTCAGCTCCTGGCTCTCTGCAGACCTCCTTGCACAAGTCGCTGTGGCAGCGCTTCCGCATGGCTCACGCAGGAATGAATGAAAGGCTGGGTGCTGCCTCTTGATTTATACTTGGGAAACTCGTTGGTCTGCCCTCTGCCAACGGCCCATGGTGCTTACAGTCCCTTGTGGTACTTGCTGGACCGGACTGGGACTGACTGGACCTTACCGCTGACTGATCGTGGACTCACTGCCAACCTACCGTTGTTGTAACTGCGATGGCACTGCAGTATAGTCCACCACTTGACTCACCACTTGCCCACTTGCCCACTTCCCGACCTTCTAGAAGGACTACAGCTAGACTTCTGGAACTCGCTAAGACTTCTACCCTATAGATCTACAGATCGAACCCCTGCTGCGTATGGACCTATGACAGACCTACCAACTGTCTACGAATACACAGGTCACAGGTTCAACTCTCGGGGACTACACATATACTGTACATGGGTAGGGTGAAGTCTAGGGATCGAGCCTTGGGATGTGCGTCTGCTACTGCAAAAGGCGAAAACCGTTTCACTCCCGCCGTCCTAAATTCGAGGTCCTCCGAGAATATTTCAGTCCAAGGCAGGACCTTTACCCTTCTTATCACGTTCATAGGCTCTGACTATGTCGGGAGCTGTTTCTAGAAGTTCTGTCCTAGTAAACCAGCGGTCGTCTTCCGGTTCCTGATAAGCAAACAGGACCTTATACTGTTTCAGGTGACGACCTCTACCTCCTGTTCTGAACACATCCTCATCCACAATGCCGTCAATGTCATAACTTCCATCCATATCCGGGGGGATCATGGATCTTCTTGAAGGGAACTGTTGACTTGTGACACATAGTAACAACTTTGAAGCATGGAAGACAGGGTATGTGTGGAGGTGTGCTGGGGATTTCTATAGTGTAGGACGGTCCATCCTCTCCGCCCTTGACTTTTAGAACCGGCCACAGGCAGCAACTTCTGCGAGATGTGCTCCTCAGGTGCAAACTCTTTAGATTTGACCCAGACTAAGTCGCCTACCTGAAACTGCGATGGGCGACGGTGCTTATTGGCCTGTTCTATCATTCTGTGCTGGGCCTTTCTGAGGTTCTCAACAACAGTTGCTAGTTCTTTCTTGTGCTGTACTGCGAACTCCCTAGTACCGGGCGGTAACCTGTGAATCTGATCCCGGTTCAGTCCTTCGAATGGTCTGCGCGGCCTAAAGGACTTGTGCAGCTCATTGGGAGTGCGACAGGTGGATAGATGCACACTATTGTTGTATGCGCTAGCTACCTTGGGCAACATCTCTGATCAGGTCTAATGTACATGCGCAAAACTTGCTGTAGGATCTTGTTCATCTGTTCAGTCTGACCATTTGTCTCTGGATGGCGGCCAGACGACATCAATAGCTTAGATCCGTAGACTCTCATGAGTTCTTCCCAGTTCTGGCTGGTAAAACGACTATCTTTATCGCTAACTATTGACAATGGGACTCCATTCTCACTAACCCAAAAGTCAAAGAACTTGTATAACTAAGTCCTTACGTGCCTCTGCAGGCAAGGGAACAAAAACGACATACTTGCTAAAACGGTCAACTATGACCATGACTTGGCTTTTACCATGTCTGCTCTTGACTTGGGTGTCCATGAAGTCTATGGACACTGAGTCACCCGACTGATCAGAAATAGGCAAGGGTCTGAGAAGACCTAGGGGCGCGCGTGTAGTAGTCTTATTCCTCTGACACACTTTACAACTGTGGACATACTCTATGCAGTCATTCTTCATCCCTGGCCAGGTGTACGCACGCATCAGATTGGCTAATGTCTTTTGCCAACCGAGATGTCCCTTAGTATCGTGGCATTCCCCTAGGATCAAACTACGAATCTCTTCGTTGTTGGGAACACACAGGCGGTCAAATACATTAGTCTTCTCAAACAGTAATCCCTTTGTAGTGCGGTAATCTAGCTCAGTCTCTTGGGCCTCTCTAACTCTCTTTAGGAGGTCGCTATGGATAGGGTCCTGTGCATACGCGTGCTTCACATTCTCCTGCAGGTCTCTCCCTATATCCAGATAGTGTACTATAACTCCAAAGTAGTCTGATCTTCTACTTAGAGCATCCGCAACTACGTTGTACTTGCCCTTCACTAGCTTAAGCTCAAAGTCATATTGGTCTATCTCTGCGGCCCACCTAGTCAACTTAGGTGTCATCTTGGCCTGACCATCTAAGGGTCTCATGGTCAGAATACACTTTGAAGTGCCTCCCAAGTAGGTAATGCTTCCAATGGTCTAGAGCCTGCCTGAGAGCGTAGAGTTCTCTCTCGTTCGTCGAGGTGGCTACCTTTTCTGAGGGCATCCTCGCTGACATGAACTCTACGGGTCTATAGCCATTGCCGTCGTCTTGCTGCAACACGACACCTATTCCATACTTACTTGAGTCCGTGGTGACGACAAATGGCAAGGACGGGTCTGCGACTTTGAGGACAAAATACTCTATTAATGCGCGCTTCAACTTCTCGAGTGCAGACGTACAGTCTTTGTCCCATTGCCAGATTGCTTCTTTCTTAAGCAACCTGCGCAGGGGAGCGACGGTAGTGGAGAAGTTCCTCACAAACTTCCTATAGTAGTTAGCTAAGCCTAGGAACGACCGCAACTCTGTCAATGTGCGGGGCATCGACCAATCTCTAATCGCCGCTATCTTACTGTCCTTTGGCTTAATGCCATCTCCGTCTAACACGTGGCCCAAGTACAGGATTTGTGTCTTGGCCCACTCGCACTTCTTTGCGTCGATCTTGAAGTTAGCCTCTCGTAGCTTCTCCATGACCTGCCTCAGATGATCCTGGTGCTCCTGGAGGGTCCTACTGAAAACTAATATATCATCTAAATAGACTATTACAAATTTGTCTAACCATGGTCTGAACAGATCGTCCATACAACGCTGAAATGTGGCTGGCGCGTTGGTCAGTCCAAAGGGCATCACTATAAACTCATAATGCCCATATCTAGTCCGGAACGCAGTCTTATACTGGTCATCAGGATGGACCTCTATCTGATGGTATCCGAACTTCACATCTATCTTTGAAAAATACTTACAACCTTGCACCTGATCTAAAAGATCGTCTATCCTGGGCAGCGGCTCAACATTCTTCACAGTGATCGCATTTAAACCCCTATAGTCTATGCACATACGAAACTCTCCTTCCTTCTTGGGGACAAACAAAACGGGTGCTCCAAAAGGAGACGAACTGGGCCTGATCCAACCTTTCTCAAGGAGCTCGTCTAACTGCTTGCGCAACTCCTCTAACTCTCTAGGGGACATCCTGTAGACTGCACCCTTAGGAGTTCTACTGCCAGGCTCTATCTCTATCCTGTTCTGGATGGGTCGCGACACTACTCCTGTCGGCGACTCAGCCAAGTCTTTGAATTCTTCCAGCAGCCTGGCTATGGTTGGATCTATGGCACTGTCTTCCTTCTTGGCCTCAGTGACATGTCTAACATAAACTACGAAGACCTGGTCCTCTAACTGCTCCTTTTTCACTAGTCGCGCGAATGCGGGAGCACTGAGACAGCAATGTGCCAAGTTGTTGTCTACACCTGACACATGGAACAGGCGGGCAGTCTTGACCTCGCCTGATGGACTAGGGAGCCTACACTCATGGTCTCTCAAGTGGAGTGTGGCCCCTGCTGCCTCTCCCCAATCCATTCCTAACACTACGTCGAAAGGAAGGTCATCTTGCACGAGGAGAGTCGGGGAATGGAAAACTTTCTCCACCTTCCCATCCTTCTCTAGGCGAAAGTACGCCTGGACTCCCTCTACATAGTCCTCAACACACATCGTGCGGTTGTCTGCGAGGACACTGACTATGGGGTTTGCTAACTTCTGAACTTTTAATCCTAGCCTTAACTTTTTCAACGCTCTGCGGCTAACATAACTGCGGGTGGCCCTTGAGTCTATAAGGGCGCCTACTCTACTCCTGCAAACTTCTACATCTACCAAGATTAGCTGTCCCTTACTCTCCTTCTTCATTTTGGCGCAGGCTGGCATTCTCTCGTTCAGCTCATCTGCCACGGCTGTGAGGGACGTGCCTGGAGAGACGCTAACACAAGCGGTCTCTGGACAGCTAGCTAGCCATGGGCCTGCAATCTCTGCTATAGGCTCATGTGGGTTGGGAGTGTCCTGTTCGCGCGCGCTCACTTCTCCACATGGCCTTGAAGTAAGGGCAGTTGCGACCTCTACTGGCGGCTGCCTTTTGACTGTTGGGCAGCCCAACGGGCCTGTCTATATTGTGGACAAAATTTAATTACGTGGGCCGGGTCACCACAAAATACGCACTGACCCAGGTTCACGCGTTCCTGCTATGCGTGTTGGTTCAAGCCCAAATCTTCCCAGGGCCTGCCCTGTGGCAAGCCTGGATGCCATCCTCCTTGAGGTGCCCTTCCAACCCTTCGCTGCGGGAACCGATTAGAAGCCTGGCGATTTGGCGGGGGACCTTGACCCCTACCTCCCGCTTGGCGGTTCCCTTGTCCGCCAACCCCCTGTGCGCCCGGTCCTCTGCCTCCCATGGCTTGGCCCCTTTGGCCCTGGCCTCCTCCTCTAACTGGCGGCCTCCCTCCAACCGCGACAACAGCATAGGACCTCCCCTGTCCCACGCTACTGTCCTCGTCCTCTAGGCCCCACACAATCTGACTATATGGGACCTCATCAATACCACCTTCCTCTGAAGTAAGGATCATGTGATCCTTGGCCCTAACCTGGCCTGAGATGGTACGGCCTTTCCACCTTTTTCCCTTGTCCAAATCCTGATGCCAGAAGGTGGTAACTAGCATGGACTTCGACTCATACAGGACCACTTCTCTACTCAATGCATCATAAGTGATGCCGGCCTGTTGAGATTTGTCAAAGAAATGCCCACGCATGGCCTGTGGGATGGCACGATAAAATAATTGGACCAACTAGGTCTCAGTGACCCCATGGTCTGGGACGGCTACCAAGTCGTCCATAGTACCCTTGAGTGCTCTCGCACTCCTCCACTGTTGCGAGTGGATCGTTTGTAGCTTGTCAGAGGCTCTAACGCCTCTTGTTGGGTCAGCGAATCGCTCCCTCAGGAGCTTGAAGAATTGAGGAAGGGGGGTGACTTTAGAGTAAGCAACCAGGTTGTTTTCACAACCGGCTGCGCGCGCAAGGGACCTGGCAAAACTAGCCGCCTCATCCTTAAGGGCCTAGAAGGCCACGAGGACTTGCTCCTCTGTTAGGATGTGCTGTAGATACACGTAACTGTTGACACTGGCCTCCCAGTTGTCAAAATTGTCCTCCTCCTTTCCCCTGCGCGCATCTGGAAACTTAAGCTTAACTGGGTCCTTGCGAGGCCTGGCCTCGCCCTCTACAATGGCTATTGCTTTGGCACCCTCAATGGCGCTCTCACATAACTTCCCCACATTGTTTCTCAGTTGCTTGACCTCGCCCCCAATGTGGGTAATCATATCGCCCTCAAAGTCCCTAAACCCCGATCGCATGGCACTCAAGGCTACCTCTTGACTCCAACTGGCTTGGCGCTCCTCCATCCAAGCCGTACTCAACACCTCAAAGTAGCCCAACACCTTATCCCATTTGGCCTTGTCGTCTGCCAGGGCCTGCATTTCTTTTTTACACTCTTGCACCTTCGCCACCTCTGCGGTCAGTTTATTGACTTCCTCTCTCCTCCTCTTCTTCTCTCTCTTCATCCTCAGTTTTCCATGCCAACTTCTGCTCCTCCTCCCTTTCTCGCCGTTCCATAGGGTCTTCCATTGCTGCTAGCTCATTGGCTAGCGCATCTCTCTCATCCTGAGTCACATAAGACTCTGCCTCCTCGTCTTCTCCCAACGATAAATTAGCGACGCACTCGCTTATCCTCTTCTCCATTTCTGCATCTGTATCCCTCTTTGTGCCACTACTCCCTTCTCCTCCTTCAATACGCATTCTTTCTTTTTCTTCTTCTGCTGCCGCTTCTTCTTCAACAGCCTTTCTCCTCTCTTCTTCCTCCTTCTGAACTTTCTTTATCTCCTCCTCCAACCTCTTCATCTTAGCCGCCTGTTCCTCTGCGATAGCCTTTAGCTTCGCCTGCTTCTCGAGCTCCTTCCTCTCCCTGTTTTCTCTCACTAGGGCGGCCATCTTCTCTTGCTG
>BFEA01000720.1:211837-223896 GCA_003427395.1 Chara braunii | reverse complement strand
TTTTTTTTTTGTTGATCGACCTTTTCCTCACCTCTCGGCTATGGCCTCTTTCTCTCCCTTCCCAGTCTCTTCCCCTCTGTCCGGTCTTTCTCCCTCCTTCGGTACTCCGTGGTGACACTCCGCGGCTATGGCCGCTTCTCCCTCCTCCACGTGAGACTGCACAGCTCGCCTCACAGGTATGTGACAACCAAACTTGTATCGCTCCTCTCTCTCTCTCTCTCTCTCGCCGTTGCGATATCTTCAGCGCAGCAGGTACGTAGTAACCCAATCTTGTATCGCTCAACCTTACCTCTCTCCCTCTCTCTCTCTCTCTCTCTCTCTCTCTCTCTCTCTCTCTCTCTCTCTCTCTCGGTCTTCTTCTTCGTCGTGGTCTTCTCTGCAGGTGCGCGGCGGCTTCTCCCACCTTCGGATCCGCTATGGCGGACAACAACCTTCGGCGGCCACCTCTGCTATGGCGCGTCAGGCTCTGCACACGACGGTGCGCATGGAATAGTGGGTACCAGCTCCGATACCAATGCAATCAGACTCGTTCTCATTCACACTTTTCATGCATGTAAACAGTAGCGCAGCAAACTGGCGACATGCACCCACTCAAAACTCAAAGATATGGCATCCAGATACGAGTTCACTTTCAACTGGCTATGGTGACTCAGCGCCCAAACAACTCACTGTTCACATCCATCGGATCACCCTGGATATCCCACACGCGTCACTCCGAACACCCACACATACACACACACACTTCCCACTAAACTACAGCTATGTTAGCTATGGCTGCCTCTACCCTATCGCTATGCTACGCTCCTTCTCTCTTGCCCACTTCAGCTCCGGGCTCTCTGCAGACCTCCTTGCACAAGTCGGTGTGGCAGCGCTTCCGCATGGCTCACGCAGGAATGAATGAAAGGCTGGGCGCTGCCTCTTGATTTATACTTCGGAAACTCGTTGGTCTGCCCTTTGCCAACGGCCCATGGTGCTCACAGTCCCCTGTGGTACTTGCTGGACCGGACTGGGACTGACTGGACCTTACCGCTGACTGACTGTGGACTCACTGCCAACCTACCGTTGTCGTAACTGCGATTGCACTGCAGTATAGTCCACCACTTGACTCGCCACTTGCCCACTTGCCGACCTTCTAGAAGGACTACAGCTAGACTTCTGGAACTCACTAAGACTTCTACCCTATAGATCTACAGATCGAACCCCTGCTGCCTATGGACCTACGACAGACCTACCAACTGTCTACGAATACACAGGTCACAGGTTCAACTCTCGGGGACTACACAGATACTGTACATGGGTAGGGTGAAGTCTAGGGATCGAGCCCTTGGATCTGCGTCTGTTACTGCAAAAGGTGAAAACCGTTTCATAGCTCTCAGCATCTTGAATTGCTCCCCAATTGACTAGTAGAAGTCCAATGACAAGTTGAATAACAATAATATGAAAGGGATGCACTCTGTTACTTCTATGCCGAAATGTCCTATTTGAATGTGCATTGATACCCATCTGTTAGTGTATGGGCTGGGTATGCTGTGGATTGCGTAGGTGCACACTGCGGGCTGAGTGGTTTGAAGCAGTGGGTGGTGCTCACCTGTGACTGCATTCAAGGCTGGATAGGACTGAAGTAACTCGGTAGGGATTTTGTAAACAGCTTGAAAATAAATTCAAAGGGAACAACCCCAAGCGCTATTTTTGGACCTGGCAGGGTCCCAACTCATGGCTTATCAGTTGACAGATAGAGGACCCGATGGGTGGGTGCGTGTACTTGGGCACATGTGTGTGTCTCTGTATCATGGTCAGTTATGACTTTATTCTGTGGAGGGGCAAGCCAGGGTGCAGTCTTAAGATGACTCTGTGAAGGCCCGAACAGGATGTCAAAATCCTTTTCGCTTGCGTGATGGACGGAGCATTTGGTAGCACATGCAAAGACGGAGGATTTTGCCTGTTTATCATTCCATTTTTGCCTCCGTCAAACCACTACTTCGTCCAAAGCTGTGTTTTACAGGCCTCCTAAGTGCTGCGCGCCAAAGAAGAACCAAACTGGCATGGGCACCCTTTTTCTACTTCTTGGCTGGTGGCGCCAGCCATTGTGGCCTGGTAGCCACAATTGCCCGAAACTTTCGGACATATATGTTTGCTCTGGCACGATTTGCCTGGGGTGTGAAGCGGTGGTTTAAGTGTCTCTTTCGTAATGAAAGAATGGCTTCACTTTTTGCTGCTTCACTGTCCTATCTTTTCCTTGGCTTCCTCTTTTCCTTATTGGCCGGAATTTGAGTTGTGCACCCTGACGAATCAGGTGGCTGATTATCACGCTTTGTGATTCGGTATACAGCGTGTCTGTTTGCGAGCTCTCGTGCTTCTTTGCATGTGTCTGACGGCAAGGTGCGTTGGATTCGCTCGTGTCTGCCACATCAGCATGTGAGCCAGCTGTCTTGCATTTGTTTTTCCTGTTAAGTGGGACCAAATTCGATGTATCACCATTCTGCCAACGTAAACACCAGATAGGTATTTACTTATGCGTTCGTTGATTTGTTTTACCTCCCAAGTTCACTAGTCTCAGACGGTGGTTCCGATTTAGCCAGGATCTGAGTGGTGGTCAGTTGGTGGTGGTCTCCTCAGCCTAGAGCCTCTGGGTTATTTTATTTGCTTTCAAACATAATGAAAATATGTTTTTTATCTGGCGCCTATGTGTAGATGAGGGTGCTTGCGCCAGAATAGTCTGACTGCCTGCTGCATTCACACTGTTGTGTCAGTACGACATTGTTGATTTGTCACCGTAGAGAAGCAACTCACTTTTCTTGGTGATTTTTGGGCATCCTTTTACAACATGCAAGGCAGGGAGCATAAAAGGAAGCAAAGATAGGGTAGCTGTGTCTCAATATGGCTGATTCGAACAGGGTTTCAACTTCTGACTGTCTGACCAACATGTAGAGATCTACCATTCACTGGGAAGCAAACAGAAAGGTACTTTCAGCCATGGAACTAATTTCAAATCAAAAGTCCATTGGGTGATCATCCACGAGCTTGCCATGTGAAATAAGCACCTCACCATTCTTTTCAAGGATCCATCACATCTTATAAAACTTGGGAATTGAGCTTCCAACCTGTACACAGCATGACAGTGGCCATCCTGAGTGATACCTTTAAGAGAGGAGTTGAGTGCCGAGAGTTCATACCCTGCACACAGCTTGTTAATGCGCTAGCCCCTTTTTGTGAGAATGTTATAAAAGAAAGTCAATTTGGATATAAAAGAAAATATCATAGTCGTAAATATTGCATATGACCACGATTATCATGACGTTTCTGTTTTCGCAGTTGGTAAGCTGGATGACCGTTTCGGCCACCCAAGGGCTTTCTTTCATCCACAAGACCGGGGCAGGCCCAGAGGCGGATTGTGAGAAGTCAGTCGTGGTTGAAACCACCAGTACATCCGAGATTTGTTTTTTTTTCTTTTTCGGATGCTAATTTCTGCTGCCCCCCAAGTTTTGGCAAACCATCATGGGCACAAAATCGCATCTTGTTGCCTGGTGCCACCAACCTTTTCCATTTGGTAGGCCAGACCCTAAAGGGCGCGGCAAGTTTTTTTTTTTTTTTTTTTGAATAATTTGGACCAATCCTCAACTTATGCGTGTCATCCTTGCACAGGGGTCATGCTAATCTTCTTTGTATCTTCCAATTGTAACGGATGGACAGGACGCAGCATGTTAAACCGGCACTACCGCCCAGCCTCTTTTTGCCGAGGCGGATTCCCTGCGTGTGCCAAAAAGAAACGAGCCGCCACAGTGTCATTTTCTTTTTCTTTTGGCTGGGCCGCCAGCCATTTTGGTCCGGTAGCACTGTTCGTCCGAAGAACCTGAATTGTCACATTTTTATTCTTGTCTTTGCCTGGGAAAGGTGCTGGTGTTTTAACCAGCCACGTTGGATCAAAATAGCTGGGAAATGTACTGGTGGTTTAAGGGGCTTGATCCATCCCTGGTCCTGAATGGAATAGCATGTATGCTTCAAGACGTGTCACATTTTCACAATGGCCTCTGCAGCATGTAGCTGGGCATACATTCATCCAGGCGCTTGGAAGGATGCAAGGACACCCAAATAGGTTCTGGCATGCACATTTCTCCCAATGTAGCCAAGCATTGAGGCGTACGTGCAATAATTCCCAGCAGTGATCACATGCGCTCGGGGCCTGATGTTCTTGGTGAATCTGGCCTGGTTAGAGCTGGCTCTTGCCAGGATCCATGGCTGATGGAGGGTAGGCACTTCGGACACTCTACGTCCTATACGGACTTCTACATGGGAATACACATGCTGTTATAACTGAAATGACGGAAGTGAATACTGGAGCCACATGTAGCTTGACTTCATATCGGGTCTTGTTCAGACGTCATGGGCTACGGCTTGGGACAGGATGAGCTGACCAGAGTAGGGTGTTTTGAACTGATTTCCTAGTGTCTTTTCAGGAGAGGCCGAGCAGCTCTGTGTCCCGATGAATCACTGCTGCTATTTAAATTTCTTTTCTTTTATTGGAGGGCTTTTTGGGAGTGGATCAGTTGCAGGTTTACCAACTGAGGGCCTCGTGGCGGGTTCCCACTGCTCTTGTAGGGTCTGTAGGTAATTGGCGCATTGGTGTTGAATCATTAGTATCTCAGACAGGCCCCAAAGTTCAGATGCCCACAAGGAGGCTCTGCCCACTGGGGCGACTAAAGGGCAAGATGCAGGTGAGACGAACCAATCACTACCTTTTTTTCCCTGGAAAAGTTTTGTTAGGGGAGCAGTGGCAGGTTCAACGACAGGACATCATCCTGTCTCAAGAGTGCTCTCACCTTAGATGGGCTCAAAAGTTTGGATGCCACCAGGAGGCTGTGGGCTCATGAAGTGCAAGATATGAGGGAGGTTCGGGGTTTGGGCCCTCCTACAGTTGAAAACTTTAGTGCAACTTTGCCCCCTTTTCACTGAGGAGGGAGGTGCTCGTTACCGACGCCATGTGGTTTTCTGTGGCTCTGTGTGGCCTAGTCTCTTTTCCCTTTTCGGCATGCCCTGAAAGGTTTCTTTACAGACCTACAGTATGGGTGTGTCGGCCTTAGCTGCCTAGCTCCGGGCTAAATTACAGGACGTTTGGTTGGTTGATAAGCTCTCCATGGAAATGGGAACGAGTCTGGCAGCTTGCTTGGCCTTGAAAGTACTGGGTGAAACACCTTGTGAGAGCAACAGGCTTGGTTGTTAATTGAGGATGTAACTGCCTCACTAGATGCTGGAATGAACACACCTCTGAAAGGAGCATGAGGTGGGCTGGAAAGCGACAACTGGTTCGGCCGCTCACTGTGACGTCCTTGAAGCAGACTGAGCTGCTTTCCTCACTCCTTATCTCATGAAGTCACGATCTGAACCTCATTTATGCGAACCCTCCCTCCAATGAAGTTGCAGAAGGACGATTTGTTTTTGCCAAAGCGGTCCTGTTGTTGTGACCGAGTTGCGAAAGATGAACTTGTTCTTCTTGAAAAGTGGATCTCCTGAAAAAGTGAACCCTCAACCTCCATAACATGAGGCATAGCAGACACAAGGTCCTGCCTGTGGTGTTCAAGCGAGAGCACATTTTAGAGGAAGTTTCCCGTTTTGGCAAAAGTGGTGGCTTTCAATCCCTTCAAAATGTTTCTTGGCCAGTGAAGAGGATCTGTTTTCCAGCATAATAAAAGGAAACAAACCCTTAGAGGATCTGTTTTCCAGCATCTTAAAAGGAAACATACCTTTCTTCGGAAGGAACTCGCTGCGCACTGACATTCAGTCATCCCTTTGGATAAGAAACTGGGGAAAATGTCAGACAGGATCTGTGCCTACCTCTGGTACCGACCTGCCAGCTGCATCTGGACGATCCACAACTTCTGTCTTGTTCTTTATCACATCAGACCTGCGTGGAGGCACATGGGTTCAGAAAATGTTTTCTTTTATTCTTCCGGCCCCCTTTTGCCGGTCTGGTTTCGCTTCCTCTCTTGCTCTGCAAGAGCCCCTCAGATTGGGATAGTGTTTGAGTGCAGCTGCGGGCCCATTTTCAGGACATCTGCCGAAGTTCAATGATTTTTTTTATCCCTTTCCTTCCAAGGACGTATGAACAATATATATGAGGTGTAATGCCTCTACGCATTTGCGTAGTTTCCACTTGAGTGCCTCCATTTTGACTGGAATGCCTCCTGGAACCTTTTGGTGGTGGTGAGTACAGCAGCAAAGCAGACAATTTGCGAGGCACCTCTGCATTAGAGGTACTTCACCTTCTAGTTTTTCTCAGGACACCGGCGATAGACCTGAGAGACAGGAGAACAGATAAGGAACAGTTTACAGGCAGTGAAACAAACATTGTTGCGTTTTAGCCCTTGGCAAGAGTAATTTAATGCATACATGTGGCGTGCCTGTGACCAGTACATGCCCCCAGCCAAGTTGAGAATCGCGATTGAGCCTGTCCTAACGTTTTGTAGGCTCGGGACACGGCGTCCAAAGGACCAATAGAAAAACAAATTGTCCCATGCCATGGGGTGGCACTAGGCCCAGCCCTGAAAAAAGAAAAAAAAAAACACTCCGCCTGCCCCCAGGCGGGCCTGTCCCAAGTCCCCTAACTTTTTGGAGAGGCTCATTAGCTCATGCTGAGTCTTTGTAGAGACACCCCCTGTGTTTCATGGGGTGATGCATTGGTGAGATGGTAGGGAAGCTGGTGTTGTGTTAGTGGGGTGAAAGGAGTGGGGTGGGAGGTTGCAGGGAATTGAACGGGAAACTTGATCGAACCCTGTGTGTGCTACTCTCTTCTTCTGATCAAGTGCATATACTGTCGGGAAACTTCGTTGAACCTTGTCGGTGCTACTCATTTCTCCAGAATGGAGTGCAGATGCTGCGAAGCGACCGTTCCTGAGTCAGGTCAAGTATAATACCTGTGTTTTTTGGCCCTTAAAAAATGGCGGGGTTCAGTTTTTAGCAGGCATGTTCTCAAAACATGTCAAATGTGAAACAGTGTGTTCAGACAGCTGGAGGCCAACTGTTATTGCGTCCAAGTCATGGTGAAGATTGCGGAAATCTGGACCACATCACGATCAGATTCATGTCTGCTCCATTGCATTGTATCGTTTTAGGAGGTTAGTGACAGTGACCGAAGTGTTATCGATGAGGTAAATTTCTTTTGGCATAAAAGTATAAGTAGAGCCTCACGCACAAACACCCCAGTTCTTCGAAAGGGGAACCTAAGGCAAGTCGGTGTGTCTAAACAGATGAATCGACACATTCTGTAGAGACTGAAATTGTAGCTGCCTTACGAGTTGGTGAAAGTCTGATCAAACTTTCTCTGACGGCCTCTATTTTTCCTGCCAGTTCTGTTTGATGCACATGCCAATAGACACAAATATAAACACTGGTAAAGAAAAACGGGAAAACAAAAAGTACCTGGTTCAAGTGCCCCGCTTTCCAGATGTCAGCCATGCAAAACCTCGTCTGCAGCTCTACTACTTTCCCTCTGTGCAGCTGTAAAGATCTGGTGCACAGTCATTTTTGAGGAAGTTGCAATCTATTCTGCATGGATTTTGGAATCTTCACTGCCATTCGTGCAAAGAGTGCAACCCCTATCAGCCTGCATGTGAGCGTTCTTCCTTTGTTTTGGTCTGCAATTGACATGCCATTTGTCTGGGGTGTATGGTGGGCATGGTCAATGCCAGCCGTCGTGGCAATTGTTGTACTGAGAATGCTCAGCAGGTCTTCCATGTGTTCATCCACCTCATCCTTACAATGTATGTCCTCTGTCGTCAAGGACAGACTCATTCTTGGGCCTTTCTTATCCTCATCCTTTCCTTTGACTTCATCTTCATTACACACTCCTTCCCTTCCCTTTGTTGTTCTTTGTTTTGTCCTCTCTCCATCTCTCTTCTCTGTGTTTATCCCCTCCCCCTTTACTCTGCCGTTTTCTCAGAGTGTACAAGTGGGGGCCATTATGGCACACGGGGATGCGGGCAGCTCGTGCTCAACTGCATCAACGTGGTGAGCATTGTACGTGAGAGGCATAGTGAGGGGGTAGTTAAAAGACGAATGAGAAATGTGCTCTTCGTGTTTGTCTTGCGTGTTTTTTTTTTTTTTTTATTTTTTTACACCGTTTGTTTAGCAAAGTGAGCTCTTTTAGTTCATAGATCTGTGACACACTATATACATCGTCAAACAGAGCTGCCGATCTCCCCCCTTTTCCTGCCCAACTTGGACTAATCTCTGCTATTACTATTAGTTCGATGAATATGACAGCAACCACTCAGTGCTGTAATGCAGTATAGGGCCACTCAAAGTTGTATGTCCCCAAGGGAAGCACCCTGTTATGATGCTGGTTGCTTGTTGTCTGAAGACCAACACTCACTCACATAGACTTCCAGGTATGCCCATACATACACAGAAGGAAGGGGAGAGGATAGGAGTATCACACCGCACAGGGAGAGATAAACACAACGGAAGACTTGACCATGCGATATGACAGGGTACACTGAAAGTGCAATTCACTCCACTCAATCCTCACAACCAGTCATAAAGAAAAGCCGAGTAGATCACATCCAGGAAACAATGAAACGGTGATAGTCCAAACCCAGTATCACTGTTTGCATACTGTAACGTGCAGACAAGAACAAGAACCGACCTTTCAATACAAAGTATAAGATAGCACAACGGAAGACTTAGATACCAGTGATCCGAACAATCAATGTTGAAATGCAGCCCTGAACATACATCATCATCATCGTTACATGGTGTGAAATGGGCCTGGCGCTTCACACAGGAAGACTGCGCCAGCCCATGCCATACACAGACGAAGAGGAAGGGGATAGACGAAGAGGACGGGGAAGATGGGAATGTCGTCAACACCAAGTCTTCGGTACAAGCCCAAATAGTCCCTCGTCGAAATGTCTGAATCCCAAATGTCAAGTCTGGATCCAGTGTCGTCAAGTCTCAAGTCACAACTGTCTCTCTCTGTCGTAGTCTGAGAAGTCAGGTGGCGAGAGGGTGAGAAGAGAAGGTGGACTTAGAAGAGGAAGAAGAAGAACTCTCTCTCTCTCTCTGTCCAATACTAACCTGTGAAGTTGGCGCCTTGATGCAGGTACCACGAAGATGGAGCTGGAGCGATGGCGCCACAGGTAAGTAACACTGGCCTCCGCCAGTCTCTCTCCCACTCTACGATCTACCACTTTCCAGCGCCCAGCGCTGAAGACTACAGCTACAGCTATGGCGCCCAGCGCCGAAGACTACAGCTAGCGCTAATCCTACCTAGCGCTGAAGACTACTGCAGCGCTCCTCCTGAGTGCTGCGGCCGAATCCTGAAGACTACTCGTGCCTACTGACCACTACCTACCCGTGAAGTGCATGGGAACTTCCTATGTAYTACGGGTGTGCCTCCTGAGCCTGCCAAAGGGAGGCAGGGGCTGCAGCTGCAGCTCCTGCTCGAACTCGTGAGGAACAGGCTATTCCTGGCCTGTTCCGCATCCCTGTTTACGTGCCTGAGTCTTAGGGGCAGGTCGAAACAACGAGGGCGTGAAAATGGCCCTCCGTTTCAGGCTGAAAACTCTGGGTCTGAAAAGACCCAGAAATAGGCTGAAACGGGGTAGGGCCTGCAGGCCCTCGTTTTTCAGCTTTCAGGCTGAAACGAACGGGGCCTGTAAGCCCTAAGTTTTAGGCTTTTAGGCTGAAAGTCCGGGACGGGCCCTGCAGGGCCCGTGTGGCTACGCAGTATGCTACAATCACACTGTTTATTAAACTCACAGTCTCGAATTGTCAGGATAACCTCAGTACTACAGTGCGCTGCTCAGAAATGAGCAGCGCTTCACTCCCCAACCCTAAGTAACCACTCGTGACTCCCCTGAGCCCCTGAAACAGCAAGCGCCACCCAGATACAGCCCCCAAAGGGAAGCGCCACCCCGAAACAGGCCTCTGAGGCCAAGCGCCACTCAGAGGATGAAGAAGAAGACCAGCGTGACTCCTCCAGTGGCTTCAAAAAAGCTAACACTAGAGGTCCTCTGATGCTCAGCAAGTACACAGGAGTGAAATGCTGGAAGGCGTGACTGAGGAAACCACGCTCCGCCTCGGTATGCTACTGGGTTGACATGCTGATCTTAGAGGCAATGGTTGGCCGGGAAAACCCATCGTCGGTCTGGTCTATGCAAGGATGGAAGCCAGGTTAGGCAGCCAAGTCAGACTTCGCCACTGTTCCTGCCGCGGTCCTGTCATCCTGTAGCATCCTAGGGGCTCCTGCACGGGGCCTTCAGGCCCAACATTTCCCTTTTCAACGCCCTTGCTGGACACCCCCTTTGGCTCTGCGGCTTGGTGGGCGACGGCCACGGTTTGGGCCAAGGCTCATATCTTTTGTCCCATTCGCTTTTCTTTTATTCTGCATTTATTAATGTATTTTTGCTGAGTGAGCTGGGGCTGGGTTTTGTCTGGACTATTTTTGTCTGTTCCAGATGTGTCGTTTCTGTCGGAACAGGCAGATGCCTGTTCGGAGCAGTGGATTTTAGTTTCGGCAGATGCCTGTTTGGGGCAGTGTATTTCAGTTTCGGTCGTTGTATGCCAGTTTCAGATTTGTCTGTATCTGGGACTGGTCCAGGCATTCATCTGTTTGTGCCTGGCCCAGTCCTCAGGACGCTGCTGCATCAGCAGGGTTGTCTGGATGTCCGGTAGGTACCGAGGCAGTACACTAACCCGGTAGGTTAGATTCATAATGTTGTTTGGCTGAGGGCTAACCGAGAGACCTGCGAGGCTGTACACTAACCCTGCTGCATCAGCAGGGTTGCTGATTTCCGCTGCCGAGATTAACAGCGAGGCTGTACACTAACCCGGTAGGCTGGATTCGTAATGTTGTTTGGCTGAGGGCTAACTGAGAGACCTGCCTGTAGGGAAATTCTTGAGGGACAGATCTGTAAATCTGGGAAAATATAGGCCCAGTACTAACCTGAATTCCTACAGCTACCCTAACTGCTGTTAGCAGGCCCGGGCTACCCCTAGGACAGACAGGCCCTAAGCGGCCTATGCTGCTAGACGGTCCTATAGCCTATAGCCGGGTCCGGTAGAGGCCGAGAGGCCGAAACAGCAACGGTACCGGTCGGTCAGTCAGTCCGGTCTAGGTCCTAGTAGTCTATAGATAGGTTAGGCCCATCGGTTCAGGACTTTTGGCAGTTCATTTCTCGCGAACAGCGTTGGAGACGCCAAGCAAGTTGGTGGCGGTACCTGTCTACCGGCGGCATCCTGAGACAGACCGCAACAGCGGCCATAGCCGGCCCTCTCTGAGCTTGCCACAGCTGGGGCATCCTCAGCGCATCTACCCCTGGGGGTATCTGCGTATGGCCGGGCTACGTTGAGGCTCTACACTGAGTGGTTCGTGGGTGGTGGCAGCCATAGCTGCCTGTTCCTTCGTCAGAGTTGTCCAGCGGCACTGAAGACTTCATCGCAGGACCTGTTCTTCATCAGGGTGGTTGGCGCTGGCCTCTGGGAGGCTGTTCTGACATAGCGCTACTCACTGGGTGTAGGATAGAGAGTGGGGTGTGAGTTTGGGTGTGGCGAGATACTGGAACAAACTCTGTTACGATAATAGTGTGAGTGGCTCATCATCAGTGACAGTCTCAATTGTGATCTTCGCAGGTTCTTTCTTGTGATTGGTTGTTGGGAGTTGTGTCAGAGAGTGAGAAACACTGTGTGTCTTCTCCCCTGCTGTGCATGATTGTCTTCCGCTGTTTATCTTCTCCTGTGTGCAGTGTGGACTCTGTCTCCTCTCTCCCCATCTCTTGTGCATGTATGGGCATGCATGAGACTGTCTGTGTGTGAGTGGCGAGGAAATTCGTCAGACAACCAAGATCATAACACAGGGTTGTAGGACCAGGACTTGGGCCTGTGATCAGGACCATCGAGTGGACGACCCTGATTCACGACTGAGGGCTTCTCAGCCAGGCCCAGGGGTATGAAGTTGGGCCAGTCCTCCAGTTGAGGACATCCGGTCTGGAGCCTGGACCAGCGGACATTAGATCCTGCAATCAGACTCGTTTTCAAACACACTTTTCACACATGTAAACAGTAAC
>BFEA01000720.1:114800-132724 GCA_003427395.1 Chara braunii | reverse complement strand
CTTCTGAGAGTTATTATAGTTGGACGTTGTAGTCCGTGGCAGCCGTCAAAGTCAAACCCCTTGACTCGTTTCCAGGCCCTAGATGATGGAACTGGTCTCCAGGGCAATAAGAGACGATTGCCACCACAGGTATGAACCTGTGTACCACCCACTCTCCGCAGGGTGGAGAAGAGGGTGTGGTTCTCAACCGCGCTTAGCGGTTGTCCAGCGTCGAGAGATTAACCCTCAAGGCGCATGTCAGTCGATACTTGAGTGTCGAATGCAACCCTCGAGATTAACGAGGGCCGCATGAATATGGGTACTGCATAGGACGCCATCACTGCGACCGCTTGCGTACGCTTGCATTGCGAGTCGACATGAGTAGGCCCTGCGTTCGCGCAGTTTTATACTAAGTCTCGCGCATGACGCCTATCCGTTTTACGCATTGGGAAGTTATGGGACGGCTACTGAAGGGACTATGAGTGTTGTTGCGTTGTTTGATGTGTGTGTGTGTGTTTTATTTTTTTTTTGTTCGTAGTGTGGTGTATGTGTGGTAGTGGGATGCGTCCTAGTCGACCGGCGACGAGCCGCGCTTGGGACTTCAGCCCCCCAAGATGTTTGTTCACGTGCGGGTCCGATAGAGGCGTATTACCGCGCGTGCATCCTATGCTACAGCGAACGAGAAACGCCCTCGTCTGGTCCACCTCTGCGATTGCAGCTGATTAGCTTTCGTATTGTGGACTGGTAGCTCGGCTGGGATACGCCCACCGAAGGGAGGTGACAGCTCCCGTAAGGTGGAGGTAAGTCGTGCCTCGCGTAGGCCCTATCCTGTCGTAGGGGCTCGCGAGAGGTATGGCTGGCGCACTCGGCTGGAGCGGCTTGCGGAAGCTCCATGTACAATCGCGACGAAGGATTCAAAAACCAACTCCTGCGTGATGTGGCCGGGAGGGTCCCGTGCTGCCCTTGTGCGGTGTCGGACCGATGCGCTCGACACTGGACTCATGTCCGGTAGTTTTCGGACGTCCGGAATTTCGGACATTTTCGGACCTCCGGACATGGGGGGATCCGGACGGTCCGAATGTCTGGACAGGTTCGGAAATGTTCGGACCATTAAAAAAAATAAAAATAAAAAAATCCAAAAAAAAAGTATGCTATGCAGAATAACAATGCAAACCACTTTTGCCTCAGAGTCATGTCAGAATTCCTAACCAAACTTGAGTTACAAGTCAAAAACTACAAAAAAGCTTTAAAAAAGACTTTAAAAAGTTAAAAACTAATAAAAGGTAATGAATTATTAATAATTAAAAAATTGTGGTTGTCTAATAAATTATTATAGAGAGAGAGCATGTTCGGACCCCCCAAAAAAGCATAAACGGGCTTGAAAAACCCCCAAAACAATTTTGGGGGCTTGGCTCCTCAATGGGGAAGGGTCCTGGACCCTTTTTTTTTTTTTTTTCCCCTCAAATTTTGGCAGATCCGGACCTTCCAAACCGGACGTCTGGAGTCCGGACTGAATCCGGACCGTCTGGACGGCGGTCCGGATGTCCGGATCGTAGCCATGGTTTATATGTACATTGCCCAACATGTAACAACTGTCACGATACAAAAAAAAAACAACATTGTTCGGTGTGCTGCCACGTGGCAGGAGGAGAGGGGAGGAGGGAGGAGGAAGGAGGAGGATGGTAGACAAGGAGGAAGGAGAAAGGAGGGAGGAGGAGGGAGGTGGAGGAGGCGGAGAACAACAAGAAGTAATTGTGCATCATGTTGCCATGCGGTACTCGACATGAGGAGAGAGGAGGAGGAAAGGACGACAAAGGAGGAGGAGGAGGAGGAGGAAGGACAAATGAGGAAGGAGGAGGTGGAGGGTAGAGCAGTGAGGAGGACAAGGTCACTCTCTCTCGTTCTTACTGTCAGTGAGAGCATGGTGGGTGATGGTGCATGGTAGGTGGCACGGTGAGCAACCTTTGGTGGGGGCATGAAAAACCGGAGGCGTGAGTGGTGGGGGCGGGCAGCTGCAGAGCGAGGAACTGCTGTTGGAATTTGAATGCCAAGCTCTGGTTGGAAAAATCCAAGAACACGGGCCTACTGCAGTGCGGTAATTTTGGGCCTTCCAAGATTAGCACAGGGCAAGTTTTGGGCCTGAAATGGCCCAGTGCGAAAATGCGTTGGGCATGCCCATGACCCGTCCGGGGGAGACACCTAGGCGATGTCCCGGGATCTGGTCGCGTGGAATTTTAGCACAGTATCAAGCCGAAAAATTAAACTTCGTCTACAACTGTTCCTGAACGTCAGTTGTTGAACCTCTCTTTCGCTAAACCCTGGGCTTGTAACTGCTGCTGGTCGGACCTAGCAAGAGGTGCAGGATCAGGTGGACTAGTATGCACAACTGACCTGTGGCCCCCGTGTATACTGGTACAGCCCAGGGACAACACATGGAACAGCTGGGATGGCAAACATGCTACCTTGTTAACCCGAAAAAAACCGTACGCACGTTCTATTCGAATTACCTCTGGAAATCGGGTTTTCAGAAATCGCTTGTTTTTCCCCGAATAGAATATATGTTCGAATATAACGTACGTACATTGTATTCAAATACAACGTACGTATGTTGTATTCAAATTTTTGGAACTTCGATTTTTCAAACGTAATAAAAAAAATCTGAAAAAACCAAAATGTTATACAACAATGCAATACAAACAACGTTTGCCTGAGGGTCTTATCAAAATTCACGAGAAAATTCGAGAAAAGAATAAGAACGAGGATGGAAATGTTTTTTATTGATTTTTTCAGAATTTCGATTTAAAAAAAAACTTCAGTAAAAAATCCGAAAAAAAAGTATGTTGTACAACATTGTGCGAGGCTACGCCCGCTTAGCCCCTACGGGGCCCTATCTGCAACAAGGTCGGCCGCCCTAAGTGAAGGTAGGCACGACAGGCCCTTCGGGCCTCATTCTTCAGGGTACCCCGCAACGGGGAAATTCAGACAATTGCATTGCGCCAGTTGGTTGAATGAATCCAGGCCCTGGGCCGCCTGTGTAAATGAATGTGAAGCAGGCCCTGGGCTGGATACGGGTACCAGGCCAAACACAGGCCGAAAGCAGTTGGGCGCATGCAACCACTTCAGGCCCCAGGCTTGCTCCCTTCGTGACTGGGCCTGTGCCTACCGGGGCCTACCGGAAGTTTCCTGGACTGGACGCAGGCAGGCCACTTCGATATAGGGAAGGGCCTGCCTCCTCATTCGGCATTCGGGTGCTRGCTGCATGCTGCGTGAGCGCTGCTGCGCAATCCGCTGGCTGGCTGGCACTCACGYGCTCACGGGCGAGAGGAAGGAGCACGCARCCATRGCCGAGCTGCGCTGCTGTATGCTGGATGGGGCGCATGGTGGTCCTTGGGTGCTAGTGGCATCTGTGCGGTGTGGATCGGGGTTGTGAGTGTTACGAGAGACATAYCTGGTGCTGAAGCGTGCGACATTGGTCGCCATATGCTCGTACTTCGGGAACGYTGTTGATGYCATCATTCTGCTTCGTAGTATAGGCTAGATAGGATCTGCCACCTGTAGTCTGGGYGCCGAGCGCCARTAGGATATCAACTCTGGTTCGTAGTTGATGATGATGGGACTACTTCARCATTGTCAATTTTGAACTCTTGGTGTGTTCTTATTTGGTGTATCTCGTGATGCCAGTCTGCTGTGGTTCGAGGTCAAGACTATCTGGGCTCATATGTATGATGCTGTTTGATTGCCAAAGTTCGCTAATGCTCATCTTCCTTGCAATTTGGTATCAGAGCTGTGGTACGATTGCGCTCATCTGGCGCTTGTCTTCTGCCTTATACGGTACATACATGCGGTCTGCTGGGAGAGTTTGGCCGTAAGTGGTGTGTAGTGAGGAGGGTGGAGACGAGTGTGAAGGCGACCCAGGTGGTGAGGGGCATCGCCTGGAAGGCTAAGGTGTGAATATTGGGTGTTCGCAGTGTGATGAGAACTATCTGTTGGGTGATTGAGGCTGAGGTGGAACGGCGAAACGCAGGTTGTCCCGATGCTGTGACTGGTCATCGCAATCATCTTCAGGTCATCTGGTGAGATTATCTCTGTGGTTGGGGGCAGCATGAACGAGGTACGTTGCTCTTAACCTTATCTACCCTCTTCATCACTTCTTACCGTGAGGTTGTGAGTTCTGTCTTGAGAGTCCTCTCATCGTGAGGTGTCGTGTGCGCTCAACCTTGAGAGTCGTGATTGTTCACGTGGAGCATCTGGGGGAAGACGGGCGGAGYTTCTTGAAGGGCCYTGGACGAAGCACTGGGTCACGGTCACCATGCCAACCCACTGGGTGTAGTACACACATGCTTCGCTGCAAGTCGTTGGTTCTGCTGCTTGCGCATGATAGGGGTAACTCGAGTGTGGCAGCCTCTGTAGACGCTTACCAGACCGTCTATAAACATTTCTGGCTGGGGACTCAGCTCTGATCTGGCTGTGATCGTGGTCCTGCTGCGACGTAAAATAATTCCTGATGTCACTTGGGGGCGGGCGTTGGGTTGCCTCTTGATCAGCCAGATCATCCGAATGGAAGGCTCGTCGGCGTACGAGGGTAAATAAGAGTGTTGTGGCTGCCTTGCTCGACGATAACCCGGGGCACAGGGGTGGGACCGGATTGCACACCTTTRAGACACGCTTGGCTTCTGATGCAAAGAAACGTGACACCGTGACATTGGGAAGAACAAAGGGAGGGGTAGATTTCAGATGATAAGTTCGGGTTTAGATTCCAAACTGTGAACAGACCCGGTCAGTCAACATTATTTTTATTATTGATTAGTTAGATGGACAGCCATGTGACATCTGACAGACAACATTAGTTTAGAATATTATTTATTCCTAATGTTTTCTCTGTCTGGGAACTAATCTTGCTAAAAATAGTATTGACAATAGGAACCTCACTTACCTGTTGACCCCAAATGAGATCTGTTCTGATAGCCACCACTAATTAGTTGGTTTGTGTACTAAGCTGCGGTAGGCATCTAGAATGATCTAGTGTGGACAGTRCACAGTGCTGTAGCCTATGAGCGACGTGGAGGACACCAGAGAGGACGACCGCAGGACTTTACGATCGACTAGAGGACCGGTATCCCATGTGTCTTTAGGACCGGAGGGTGATAGGGAACTGTTCCACCGACGAAGGGAAAGGAGAGCTAGAGCAGCCGAGGCCAGCAGGGCATTTGCTAGAGAGGCCAGTGCTATAGCAGCCATGGCTACCACAGCCATGAGCACGTCTGCGCAGCAGACTTCCCAAGCCGGAAGTTCAAGTACCGCCGGGTCCACGGTCGTGCAGACCGTGAGTCAGTCCACTGGCTTAATGGCAAGCCAGCCCGCGGTGTTGTCCCCGGAGGATGTCGCCATCCAGCAGGCATCCCTGCAAGAGGCACAGCTACAGCAGGCATTAGGAAAGATAAAAAGGGAGAAAGAGATAATGATTAGAAGAAGAGCCAGGATGCAACAGAGAGGGACAGACATAGAGGAGTTAGAGACGATGGACCTGACGCATATGGATCAGGATGTGAAGGTAGTTAGGAGGGCCCTGCTAGGCGTAATTGAGATGCAGGAGCATCAAACTACCCTCCTTCAGGACATTCACCAAAGCCTGGCCGTATTGGCAGGGCGTGCTCAGGCCGCACCATCACCGGCAGGGCCTGGTGCCTGGTCAGTGCCATATCCTCCTCCTTCTGTTCCACCGGTGACTGGGGTATCCCCATATGTAGCCCCTTCATCGGTTGCTATCGTTTCCCTGGGCATGCCTCTGTCAGGAGGGGTAACAACAGGGAGTAGTTTGCAGGTTCCTGTTCAGACAGTGTTTACTCCAAGTCCGTCACAGGTTGCAGTCACCACGCAGCCTGCTGTCTCGCAGTTAGTGCAACCTCAGGGCACACAGCCCCAGCAGCTAGCACAACAACTTGTATTGTCGGGTCCACAGCCCGGGTTGGTGCAGGGACCGGGACAAAGTCAGTGGGTTCCAACGGCCATCGCCGCTCCCAAACCTTTTACGGGAGACAAGAGAGGCGAAGACCTCGACACTTGGTTGAGGGCGGTGCCAGTCTACGTCAGGTGTAAACTCACCTTGCCACACGAAGAAGTGCTTGTGGCTGCTTCCTACCTGGAGGGTAGTGCAGCGAGATGGTTGAGTGGGTTAGTGCAACTCCARSGGTACGGTCATGACTTCCGCTCTTGGGCAGCCTCTCAAAAATTGGAGGACTTCCTRAAAATGGTGGAAGACAGGTGGCATGATCCGCAGGAGGCTTAAAAGGCCACTGATGCGATTCTGACACTGCACACGCGGCAGTTTAAGTCAGTAAGGGATGCCACCGACGCTGTAGAGCGTTTGATTTGTGTTCAAGGGGTACGCTATGGCCCCCAAGTCCTGCTAACTTCGTACTTGAGGACCTTATCTCTGCCGCTCGGGAACCAGTTGGCAAAAGAGGCCAACATTAATATGCACAACTTTCCTTCGTTAAGCAAGGTGGCCCTAGACCTCGAAGCAAAGATAGGGCATGGACAGGCACCCACTACGGAAGGGAAAAAGAAGACACTACCTCCCAATTGGAAGGCGAAAGGTCGCATCATGTTTGTTAACAACGATGGTTCAACCATCGAGTTGGACGACAACTTCCAGGAGGGAGTAGGTGCAGAGGCAGGCGGCGATACTTCAGAGGGTGGAGTAGTCGCCGCCGTAACCCAACAAAAAGGTTAAGGGACCGGTAGACGCCCTAGGGGATCCCGGTCAAAGAGTCAAACAGACCCCAATGCTCCTCCATGGGAGAAAGCGGGTCTAGCTGAGGACGTGTGGAGAGATCGGTGGGCACGGCAAGCTTGTATCAAGTNCTTCTGAGAGTTATTATAGTTGGACGTTGTAGTCCGTGGCAGCCGTCAAAGTCAAACCCCTTGACTCGTTTCCAGGCCCTAGATGATGGAACTGGTCTCCAGGGCAATAAGAGACGATTGCCACCACAGGTATGAACCTGTGTACCACCCACTCTCCGCAGGGTGGAGAAGAGGGTGTGGTTCTCAACCGCGCTTAGCGGTTGTCCAGCGTCGAGAGATTAACCCTCAAGGCGCATGTCAGTCGATACTTGAGTGTCGAATGCAACCCTCGAGATTAACGAGGGCCGCATGAATATGGGTACTGCATAGGACGCCATCACTGCGACCGCTTGCGTACGCTTGCATTGCGAGTCGACATGAGTAGGCCCTGCGTTCGCGCAGTTTTATACTAAGTCTCGCGCATGACGCCTATCCGTTTTACGCATTGGGAAGTTATGGGACGGCTACTGAAGGGACTATGAGTGTTGTTGCGTTGTTTGATGTGTGTGTGTGTGTTTTATTTTTTTTTTGTTCGTAGTGTGGTGTATGTGTGGTAGTGGGATGCGTCCTAGTCGACCGGCGACGAGCCGCGCTTGGGACTTCAGCCCCCCAAGATGTTTGTTCACGTGCGGGTCCGATAGAGGCGTATTACCGCGCGTGCATCCTATGCTACAGCGAACGAGAAACGCCCTCGTCTGGTCCACCTCTGCGATTGCAGCTGATTAGCTTTCGTATTGTGGACTGGTAGCTCGGCTGGGATACGCCCACCGAAGGGAGGTGACAGCTCCCGTAAGGTGGAGGTAAGTCGTGCCTCGCGTAGGCCCTATCCTGTCGTAGGGGCTCGCGAGAGGTATGGCTGGCGCACTCGGCTGGAGCGGCTTGCGGAAGCTCCATGTACAATCGCGACGAAGGATTCAAAAACCAACTCCTGCGTGATGTGGCCGGGAGGGTCCCGTGCTGCCCTTGTGCGGTGTCGGACCGATGCGCTCGACACTGGACTCATGTCCGGTAGTTTTCGGACGTCCGGAATTTCGGACATTTTCGGACCTCCGGACATGGGGGGATCCGGACGGTCCGAATGTCTGGACAGGTTCGGAAATGTTCGGACCATTAAAAAAAATAAAAATAAAAAAATCCAAAAAAAAAGTATGCTATGCAGAATAACAATGCAAACCACTTTTGCCTCAGAGTCATGTCAGAATTCCTAACCAAACTTGAGTTACAAGTCAAAAACTACAAAAAAGCTTTAAAAAAGACTTTAAAAAGTTAAAAACTAATAAAAGGTAATGAATTATTAATAATTAAAAAATTGTGGTTGTCTAATAAATTATTATAGAGAGAGAGCATGTTCGGACCCCCCAAAAAAGCATAAACGGGCTTGAAAAACCCCCAAAACAATTTTGGGGGCTTGGCTCCTCAATGGGGAAGGGTCCTGGACCCTTTTTTTTTTTTTTTTCCCCTCAAATTTTGGCAGATCCGGACCTTCCAAACCGGACGTCTGGAGTCCGGACTGAATCCGGACCGTCTGGACGGCGGTCCGGATGTCCGGATCGTAGCCATGGTTTATATGTACATTGCCCAACATGTAACAACTGTCACGATACAAAAAAAAAACAACATTGTTCGGTGTGCTGCCACGTGGCAGGAGGAGAGGGGAGGAGGGAGGAGGAAGGAGGAGGATGGTAGACAAGGAGGAAGGAGAAAGGAGGGAGGAGGAGGGAGGTGGAGGAGGCGGAGAACAACAAGAAGTAATTGTGCATCATGTTGCCATGCGGTACTCGACATGAGGAGAGAGGAGGAGGAAAGGACGACAAAGGAGGAGGAGGAGGAGGAGGAAGGACAAATGAGGAAGGAGGAGGTGGAGGGTAGAGCAGTGAGGAGGACAAGGTCACTCTCTCTCGTTCTTACTGTCAGTGAGAGCATGGTGGGTGATGGTGCATGGTAGGTGGCACGGTGAGCAACCTTTGGTGGGGGCATGAAAAACCGGAGGCGTGAGTGGTGGGGGCGGGCAGCTGCAGAGCGAGGAACTGCTGTTGGAATTTGAATGCCAAGCTCTGGTTGGAAAAATCCAAGAACACGGGCCTACTGCAGTGCGGTAATTTTGGGCCTTCCAAGATTAGCACAGGGCAAGTTTTGGGCCTGAAATGGCCCAGTGCGAAAATGCGTTGGGCATGCCCATGACCCGTCCGGGGGAGACACCTAGGCGATGTCCCGGGATCTGGTCGCGTGGAATTTTAGCACAGTATCAAGCCGAAAAATTAAACTTCGTCTACAACTGTTCCTGAACGTCAGTTGTTGAACCTCTCTTTCGCTAAACCCTGGGCTTGTAACTGCTGCTGGTCGGACCTAGCAAGAGGTGCAGGATCAGGTGGACTAGTATGCACAACTGACCTGTGGCCCCCGTGTATACTGGTACAGCCCAGGGACAACACATGGAACAGCTGGGATGGCAAACATGCTACCTTGTTAACCCGAAAAAAACCGTACGCACGTTCTATTCGAATTACCTCTGGAAATCGGGTTTTCAGAAATCGCTTGTTTTTCCCCGAATAGAATATATGTTCGAATATAACGTACGTACATTGTATTCAAATACAACGTACGTATGTTGTATTCAAATTTTTGGAACTTCGATTTTTCAAACGTAATAAAAAAAATCTGAAAAAACCAAAATGTTATACAACAATGCAATACAAACAACGTTTGCCTGAGGGTCTTATCAAAATTCACGAGAAAATTCGAGAAAAGAATAAGAACGAGGATGGAAATGTTTTTTATTGATTTTTTCAGAATTTCGATTTAAAAAAAAACTTCAGTAAAAAATCCGAAAAAAAAGTATGTTGTACAACATTGTGCGAGGCTACGCCCGCTTAGCCCCTACGGGGCCCTATCTGCAACAAGGTCGGCCGCCCTAAGTGAAGGTAGGCACGACAGGCCCTTCGGGCCTCATTCTTCAGGGTACCCCGCAACGGGGAAATTCAGACAATTGCATTGCGCCAGTTGGTTGAATGAATCCAGGCCCTGGGCCGCCTGTGTAAATGAATGTGAAGCAGGCCCTGGGCTGGATACGGGTACCAGGCCAAACACAGGCCGAAAGCAGTTGGGCGCATGCAACCACTTCAGGCCCCAGGCTTGCTCCCTTCGTGACTGGGCCTGTGCCTACCGGGGCCTACCGGAAGTTTCCTGGACTGGACGCAGGCAGGCCACTTCGATATAGGGAAGGGCCTGCCTCCTCATTCGGCATTCGGGTGCTRGCTGCATGCTGCGTGAGCGCTGCTGCGCAATCCGCTGGCTGGCTGGCACTCACGYGCTCACGGGCGAGAGGAAGGAGCACGCARCCATRGCCGAGCTGCGCTGCTGTATGCTGGATGGGGCGCATGGTGGTCCTTGGGTGCTAGTGGCATCTGTGCGGTGTGGATCGGGGTTGTGAGTGTTACGAGAGACATAYCTGGTGCTGAAGCGTGCGACATTGGTCGCCATATGCTCGTACTTCGGGAACGYTGTTGATGYCATCATTCTGCTTCGTAGTATAGGCTAGATAGGATCTGCCACCTGTAGTCTGGGYGCCGAGCGCCARTAGGATATCAACTCTGGTTCGTAGTTGATGATGATGGGACTACTTCARCATTGTCAATTTTGAACTCTTGGTGTGTTCTTATTTGGTGTATCTCGTGATGCCAGTCTGCTGTGGTTCGAGGTCAAGACTATCTGGGCTCATATGTATGATGCTGTTTGATTGCCAAAGTTCGCTAATGCTCATCTTCCTTGCAATTTGGTATCAGAGCTGTGGTACGATTGCGCTCATCTGGCGCTTGTCTTCTGCCTTATACGGTACATACATGCGGTCTGCTGGGAGAGTTTGGCCGTAAGTGGTGTGTAGTGAGGAGGGTGGAGACGAGTGTGAAGGCGACCCAGGTGGTGAGGGGCATCGCCTGGAAGAGTGTCTGTTCGTGCATTGGGTGTGTCTGTCCAGCAGAAGTCCAAGAGTTAAGTTCCAGTCCGGATTCAAGTCAGAAAAAAAGTCTAGATTCAGATTGGGAGTCCGAAATCAAGGCCTGAAGGCCGCAGCAGCAGCAACCCCTGAAGGAAAGGGATCTGGGACACATACACAGAGGCTGGGACTGGGAAAGGACCAGGACAGGCAGAATTCAGACCTTGCCAGGGGAGGCCAGCACTATAAGAAACGAGGCAGCCTCCCCCACAGGCAGATTCCCATTGGCATTAATGCGTGGAAGTGCTGAGGCACTTGTGCGCTATAGTGCAGGGAGTTGGGCGCCGAAGAAGAAGCTGCGCCAGGGAGGAAATAAGCTGGGCGCTGGCTGCAGGGAAGCCATAGCTGCGCCAGCCTATGCTAGTAGTAGTAGGGCTAGTCAGTAGTGGGATATCAGTGAGTGACATTCAGAGTAGATCTTCGTAGGTGAGAGTGTGCATGCATAGTGAAGGGAAGAGAACCAAGACAAAGTTATTGAGAGAGAAGAGAGAGAAGACAGGGAGTGAGTTTGGATATGGTGGACACTTACCTGTTGGCGCCACACTTGTGATCTGAAGGAGAATGCTGGCTGAGCCAGGTTCCACGCTGTAGTATGATGAGGGAGACTTACCTCTTGTTGGCGCTGAACTCATGATACTCTTTGTATTAAGTGACATTGATAATATAAGCTGTGCTACTTGGTTCTTATCTCATCTCAACCTGGTTTTGTGTGAGGCCACTTTGTACGTGTGATGACATGTATGCATGCGGTTTGATGCACTCGAGCAAGCTGTGAACTGTCAGGTTCCTTGCAAGAGTTGCAAACAGTGCAAAGCAGGCACAAGACTAAAGAAACAGAGAATTTTTTTTTGAAAAAAGTATGATTAACTTTGAACTTTGAACTTCGGATTTAGTAATTTCAGTTCATAACTTCATAAAGTTCATATGTAACTTAAAAGTTCGAACTTTGCAGTTCAATTCAGAACGTCTGAGTCTTCAGACTGGCAGCACTGTCAGTGCTCTCTCTCTCTCTCTCTCTCTCTCTCTCTCTCTCTCTCTCTCTCTCTNCTCTCTCTCTCTCTCTCTCTCTCTCTCTCTCTCTCTCTCTCTCTCTCTCTCTCTCTCTCTCTCTCTCTCCCCCAACGGGCAGCAGCGGCGGGCGCCAAGTCAAAACGGCCGCTTTGAAATTGCTCGGGACTGTGCGAAACCCGACACCTCAAAAACCTGCAGTGTCTTGTGTCTGGACCTCTAGGCCATGTCCGGTGGGGTGAAAGGACACTTAAAAATCACTCCGTTTTCGAGCGGCGGCTAGGACCCGACAAACGTCCTGGGCCGTCCCATTTTTTTTTGTGATTTTTGCCCCAGGGGGCTTTATCCGGACATGGGGACCGGACACCGGACACTGGACCTCTAGGCCATGTCCGGTGGGGTGAAAGGACACTTAAAAATCACTCCGTTATTTTTTGAGCGGCGGCTAGGACCCGACAAACGTCCTGGGCCGCCCCATTTTTTTTTTTGATTTTTGCCCCAGCGGGCTTTATCCGGACATGGGGACCGGACACCGGACTGTCTGGAACCCGGTCCAGACGTCCGGGCAGTTACCATGCGTAAAACTCGTTCTATAACGTACGTACGCTGTATTCATATACAAGGTACGTACGTTTTTTTGGGGTTAAGAAGGTAGTCAACAATTTCGGCACTGGACACATTGGGTTGATCAGTGGTCAACGGTATTCTTTTGTCCTTTTATTATGAATTTATAGAACACATGCTTAGGATCAGCATTACTAGAGGGAGGTATACCATTCCTGCACCACTACCTCCGATCCTGTTTTTGCCGAGCCTGATTTTCGCTGCACTCTGAGTTCTGCTGAGCCGGGGCAGTTTCGTCCAAGAAGGAACAAGGAAAAAAAAAAGAAACCTCCCAATGCCACAATAACCACCAGATACATTCTATGAGGTGCTCGTGTGACTGTGCCCGTTTAGCAGACCAGCAACGAAGAAAAAAAAAAAAAAAACTCCCTTATGCTGTGATTCGGACAGTTATGTGCCCCCTCGTGAAATACGGGCACTACAACGACATGAAACCAAAAAAAAAACATAAAAAACAAAAGCAAACTCCAACCCCACATAGTGGCCAGATACATTTACTCAAAGCACTGGTGTTACATGCCACCCTCGTGAGGGCCTTCCCCGACGTCCCTGGGTTCAAAAGTTCGAAACTCTTTGTTTTTTTTTGTTTTTTTTTGTTTCCCTCTTTCTGATTTTTATTTCATTGGCCTCCAACTCTGCCCCGAGCCCCGTGTTTTCAGTAGTAGGCTACTAGATGGACTTTGCGTTTGCCTGTGAAAGGTAGTGGTGGTTTAACGTTTTTGTTTTCACTGAGTACCACTCTTGCTGCCCCAAACTAGTACTGTGCTTGTGCCTGTTTGCACAACAAGCACCAATCTTTGTTCTATTCCTGCTCTGCGAGTGGTATCTCACCTTTGCCGTGTTTTTAATATGAAACTCTTGGCATGGGGTGTTGTCAAGGAAGGGAGCACAGTTGTAGATTCTGATCCGTGCTTTAGTGCTTCAGGCCCCACCGGGCACGCACGGCCTCGAACCGGCACCCTCAGCCTCAGGAACCAAGTCTCGTAACTACTACGGCGCTGACGATGTCTTCAAAAGTGGAACCATTACCAGAACACTATGTTTCCCAGGGGGTTTTGATATTTCCTGACAGTTGTGCTTCAAATGAATTACGAAATCAGGGCCACTGAAACGGTATTCACCAGTTAGCAGTAGCTGCTGCAGATCCCAGGGTTTGATCCCTAGACCCCAACCTTACCTGTGTCGACCCGTAGAGTTGAACCCGCGACCTGTGTATTTGTAATAGCTGATAGGTTGTCGTAGGGTCCATAGGTAGCATGGGTTCGATCTGTAGACCTGTCGGATAGGAGTCTTAGTCAGGTCTAGACATCGTAGCTGTAGTATTCTTGAAAGGTCAAGGTTGTAGCTGCTACAGTCCAGAAGGGTCAGAGTCCTAGCTGCTACAGTCACGAAAGGCCAAGTCTACGGCATTCCGGAAGGTCCCAGTAGTGGCCTTTCGTGAGTTGCCCACGTTTAAGCAGAGGCAAGTGGTCAAGTGGTGAGGCAAGTGGGCAAGTGGGGGAAGTCCACCCTGCTGAGCCAACAGTCCCGGTCCCCAGTCAGTCAAGCAAGTACCGCACGGGACTGTGTGCACTTGGGGCAAGGGAAATGGGCCAGACCAACGACCTGCAGAAGTATAAATCAAGAGGCAGCGCCCAGCCTTTCATTCATTCCTGCGTGAGCCATGCGGAAGCGCTGCCACAGCGACTTGTGCAAGGAGGTCTGCAGTGAGCCCGGAGGACGCAGTGGGCGAGAGAGGAGTTAGCATAGCGATAGGGTAGAGGCAGCCATAGCTGCCATAGCTGTAGTTAGTGTGAAGTGTGTGTGTGTATGTGTGAGTGTTCAGAGTGACGCGTGTGGGATATCCAGGGTGATCCAGTGTATGTGAACAGTGAGTTGATTGGGCGCTGAGTCGCCATAGCCAGTTGAAAGTGAACTCTTATCTGGAAGCCATATCTCTGAGTATTGAGTGGGCGCTGGTCGCCAGTTTGCTGCACTGCTGTTTACATGCATGAAAAGTGTGAATAAGACGAGTCTGATTGCACCACCATTCGAACCATATCTGCTCCTAAGTGTCAGGCTGTGCATACTGTGGTCCAGTTCTGCTCAGGAATGGTTCGTCCATGGACTACAGCCCCTACCGTCTTCCCCCAAAAATAATGCACCCTGATTATGAGTGTATACAAGCTATGTTTCCGGTCAGGTACAGCCAAAATGAGGGTGCCTTGTGTTCGGGGGAAGACGGTAGTGCTTGTATATATGGCTCACAGCTGACATTTGTTTCAAATGCCGTCGGTGAGTTGGAGAGACATGCTGTAGAAGAGTTGCGGTGTGCATGTGCTGTCAAAAACAGAGGGCCGTGATGTCCTCCCCGTCGCATGTAGACAATGATTATTGTGGATTTTAATCTGAAAGCTGGTTGCTGTTTGGCTCCAGTGTACAAGTGCAGCACTCAGATTGCTTGTCTTGTGCAATCCTCTGCTGGTTATCAACTTTGCTCCCGCAGAAAGTCCTCTTGACGTCTGATTGCTCGTGTGTGCATCATATTTTTGTACAAAGAATTTTGAGCATGTTGATGATTGTTGAAATTTTTATTTGCTGTGTCCCCTGCAGTTCTCTTTTCAGCCATTGGTGCAATGCCTGGATGTTGACAACTTGATCCGGCTTTTCACAGTTGTACTCTTGGAAAGACACGTACTGCTTCGCTCAAGCAGGTACCTTCTCAAAGCAGTCCTTCAATATATTTAGTTTGCTGGTCTAGTTATAGTCCATACCATCCTTCCCTGGAGTAATCACATGTAGCTGTGTATTACTTATTTATGTATCCTGTGGTTTTGGTAGTTGTTCCGACGCCACTGTGCCTCCTGCATTGTGTGGTCTCTAAACTCCTGTCTTTCTCGGCGTATTCCTTATTCCAATCCTGTCTTGCCCCTGCTCTTTTTTTTTTTTTAATACATTTTTAATTTTTTTTCCAGTTTGTTTTTCTCATATGGGCTAGCTGTCCTGCTCTTAATCACCGTAAGCGGGGTTTTTGCATATGTTGAACTGTTCGGGGTGAATTCTTATGTACCATTCAACCTTAGATTACACCAAGTTGCAATTTTTTATTTTTTATTTTTTTTTGTGTGTGTATACAACCATGTTGACCCAAACAGACTGAGATTATAGCTGCATGTAGACTGAGAATCGCCCCAAATACGGCTGTGAGGATTGGGTGTTCTATTTGGGTAAAGACTGTAGGCTAACGTGGACCTGTTTGATAGAGCAGATCAGACTTTGTACAGGGCATATTTGGCGACAATGAACCTTGTAGTATGGCTCACAAAATGTGTTTTCAAAAGGAACATATGGGAATGGAAGTTCTGAATACGTATTGTGACTTGTCGTGGCAACTAGGTACTCATTGTTGACAATTGTGGCGGAGTCCATCATTCGGCTTATTTACCCCATCACATGGCTGGTGAGATCCAGCTGCTGATAACCTCAGAAACCCGCCCCCCTAGCAGTAGCAAGATTGCTTCTTCCCCAGTCATCTTACTGGCTCCCCTCTACCCCACCCCTCTCTCCCATGTGCCTGTGTTCCAACCTCCCTTCAAGAGAGCTACTCCCACCTTCAAGAGAACGCAATGTGAAGGCAGATACAAGATCTTATTTCAATCTTCAGAATGTACACTGCCGTAAAACTAGAGTCTTCACCCGAAAATAACAACCGGGCATTGTATACAAGTATAACACCGGGGCGTTGTGTTCACTCAATCAGTAGCAACTTCGGGGGTCGGCTGGTCGGCAGCTGGCCAATCAAGGGGCGCCGAGCATTGGCCTGTGCAACTCTGATGCAAACAAAAATTTGCCATGGTTTATTGACTTGAAGATAAAAAAACAAAATAGAAAAGTCAAACCAAATCACACCTCTTTGAAGTTAAAAGCCCTTTCAAGCCCCTTCGAACTACATGTATGCTTCCCTCCCCCCCCCTCCTCCACAAGGCATTCTACCCATGCTTCATCAAAATATAACTCTTGGGTGTTCTTTTCAAATGGAACGCCTGGGTGTTCTATTGGAATGAAATCCCAGGGGATAATATTTGAAGGGGCGTTGTATTGAAAAAAGGCTGACTTTTTTAGGGTAAATTGAATCCAACAAATGGCAGGGTTGGGCCGGCGACCGGCGGGTTCTGCTCGCCCGGATCTGACCGGGCCGGATAGAGTGAGGCTGTTGCATACTGTAACGGTGCAGACCAGAACAATAACCGACCTCTCAATACAAAGTATAAGATAGCACAGCGGAAGACTTAGATACCAGTGATCCAAACAATCAATTTTGCAATGCAGCCCTGAACATACATCATCATCATCATCGTTACATGGTGTGAATGGGGTCTGGCGCTTCACACAGGAAGCCTGCGCCAGCCCCTACCATACACAGATGAAGAAGAAGGGGTTAGACGAAGAGGAGGGGAAGATGGGAATGTCGTCAACACCAAGTCTTCGGCACAGGCCCAAATAGTCCCTCGTCGAAATTTCTGAATCCCAAATGTCAAGTCTGGATCCAATCCAATGTGTAAAGGAATCGCGCTCGCGCCATCCGATAGCGCTACGCAGCGCTAATTCGCGCTCGCGTCCAGCACCCGACTCCAGCCAGCCCGCCGCCGCGCGCGAAAGCGCCTGGCTCGTGTTTCGAATTTCGAAAACAGGGCGGCTCAACACGGCCGCCATCGCCCCTGCATGCATGCCAGCTCGCGCCAAGAGTGTGAGCCCCACCATCGAGCTCTGTACCTGACACCATAACCGACCGGGGACATTCGGCTGGACAGCTCACGCCTAGAGCGTGAGTGTCTCCCCCAATCGCCCATCCGCCAAGAGACGAGAAAGCGAGCCAGCTCGCTCCTCAACGGACACAGCTACCAGCACCACGCCGACGACCGTCGCGGACGGAGGACCTCTCTTCCCAGCCGCCTAACCGAGGACGAAGAAACAAGCGGCCACGACCCAAGATATGGACGCAAACGGCACCTGCGTCCTCCACAGCCAGGGCGGACCAAGGGGAAGAACGAAAAGAGCCGGCACTCAGCCGCCATCGCCAGCGGAAACGCCCTGCCCAAAAGGGAAAGAACCTGGCCAGCCAAGCAGCTGGGAGCGTCAGTGAAGCGGACAGCGTATCAGCCCAAGAAACGACCTAGCAGTGAAGTGCCAAGCAACCCACATACTAACCCCTACTCTCACATCTCCCCAGCCCACATCTCCCCCACCCCGCTAACCCCCCCATACTCTCCGAACCCTCTCCTTCCTACCTACCCTTCCCCCACCCACCCTAACTCGACCGAACGCGTCTTTCAAGTGAACCGCCACTAACCTCCCAGCCCCGACAACGATCACACCACCAAACCCACCCGCCGCCTCCCTGTATCTCACCCAAACCTACTAACGCATAACAACCCCACCCCACACGACGAACAACGCTCAAAGGAGCGGGCAAACAACACACACCAACACCCCACCTGAA
>BFEA01000720.1:102470-114215 GCA_003427395.1 Chara braunii | reverse complement strand
CCCCCACCCCCCTCGCTGCACCCACCCAGTATACCATTCGCTATCTCAGCCACAGTCCAGGATGGCGACACCAGCTCCGATAACGTTCCAACGCCGATTCTCCTCGGTCGTAGCGACCAACTCCAAAAATGCAGGCAAGAACAGCCAATCGAATGGCCCACTCGTCGACCATGAGACCCTGCGATTTCTTTTGGAACAACCTCAAATCAAAGGCGAAAGAATGATCAAGAAAGTTCAGCAGGATGGAGAAGAAAAGGAAATCACTGTGTGGTGTTACCCGAAAGAAAAACTTGAATCAACCAATGCCATGTGTGCAAAACACGGGCTAGTCTTCACATTCTCCAACACAGGCGCCCGACTTCCAGAAATTGAAAAACGTAAGTGGATCACAAGTATAGTACAGGGGCACGAAAATCTCAGATCAACCACGGATAAATTCTCGATCCTGGTACTCAGCAAAAACATGATGATGGTAGTTTTCAAAGATGCTGATCAGGCATCAAATCTGATCAGCAGGCACACCATCTTAAACTGTAATGGTTCAGTATGCTCCCTATCCAGATGGAAGCAGGAGATGGCACAGAAACCCACCATCTCCCCGGCGACAGCACAGAAACAAAGGCTTATGAGGGACCAATTTTGGGTCCAGTTTGACAACATCCCCATCAGGGGTCATCCACTGATAAAGGATCGCCTGGAGGTTGAATACCCGAACAACAAAGTGTTGAAATGGGTGCTCCCCACACCAGACTTCCTAGCCCCTCATTGCGACTCCACTGCCGTCTTGGAAGTGAATTCCGAAACGAACCCAGAATTTCCGGAAGAATGGGAATTCTGCATCGGAGAGGAAACGTCTTCAGTCACAGTCTCAACTAAAGACGCTCCCATCTGTTTCAGATGCAGAGAAAGAGGACACCTGGGTACTGACCCAGCCTGCGCGAGATCCCCTAAACACTCGAAGGAGAAGAAACTGAGACAGAACATGCTGGTGGAAGTGGAAGAAGCAAAGGGCATTTGGTTCGTCAATGACCAGGACTACAATGGCTGGGTCTTTGACGATACTATAGATGATCCAAAGTGGATCTGGACATACAGCACGAACTCGACAACAAAACAACCAGACATTTCCCCCCCCTCAGACAGCAGATGGCACGCAGTGGGAGCTAAAAAGGTAACAGGGATACCAGGGAAAATCCACAAAGACCAGATCATCGACCCACGAGCAATCAGGGAAGAAAAGAAACACGAGGATCTGCTGTGGGACATGGAGACAATCCGAATCCAGACAGCAGAAGCATGCCAAAATACCAACCTGGACAACAACACTTTGATTCAAGTAGCTAAACAGACCCTCAAGCACCGCCACCCCAAAGCAGAGGTCCCCCCGGCGCTCAAACGGAATGCCTCCCCCTCCTCCAAAGGAAACCAAGAGGACAGAGCAGGAAAGAAGAGGAGGGCAACAGAGGAGGACTCAAGCAAGATACACAAATTTGAGCAATCCCCCACAGGCAACAAGTCCCCCGGGGCAGACCCGAGCTCACCAGCAGCCTCGCAGACAGGAACGGACATCTCTCCAAATAAAACGAGTCCCATTCCGTGGCTGGAGGAGTACCTGCAGAGAGCAAAGTACGAGAGAGAAAAGGAATTCGGCGTAGGACTAGCCTGGAAACCGGCCACTGGTAAAACAGTGGCAGGAATCCCCCACTCCAAGAACTTCTTCGAACTGCTGCGCATGAAATCTGAACTCTCGGAATTCAGTGCTTTCAGATACTATGAAAAGAAGCGAGAGAGAGATTCGGCAGGAACAGAGACTGACACAGGATTCGACCCCCGGACATCAGTGGACTCCATCCGGGACATGGTTTCCAAGAACTGGAAACCGTCGAAAGGGAGGGAAAAGAGGCCAAGGGCCCCCCCCAAAGACGAGGCAGGCAGCAATAATGAACAGCGCCGACTCACACAGGAGATCGCAACAGTGGCAGCACAGACCAAGCGACTGTTCGACCAGAACATGGACTACAAAAAGGAACAGGGGGAAAATTTCATCACAGTCCGGATGATAGCGGAAAACAAAGCGCTCAGCGTCACTAAATCAGCAGCAACTGATAGGGGGACCACCAGGGCAGTGAGACCACTGATCCCAGTCCGGTTCAGAAGCAAATTTAATGAGTGGCAGGTGGCCACTGACGCAGCCTTCACAATCCCCACCCTCGGCGACGACAGAGCCCTGGCTAAGAGCATCAGGGACAACATCTCCGCAGATACCCCCCTGGGGGTGTTCGGGCTCCCACCACGAGAGTTGTCAGTCGAAGGGAAGATGATGGATGAGCCGTTACTTACCCCCTTCGACCCCATCCTGGTCAAGTTTGAGGAAAAAGCAAAACTCAGCGATGGCCTGACATGGAGGGCATGGGACACGATCACGATGCTCCCACACAATGTGCTGAACGGAAGATTCMGCACGACGGACATCATCGCTGACTCGCTGGCAGACATTATCAGARCCAWTCTCTTGACATCCAGGACGTCGCTGCAAGACKWGGCAACCCCCATCTACGTGGAGATGGGGTTGGAGGAAGTGGACATGGCAACCGAAGAAGAGGAGATCGTGGGAACGGGAGACAAGTTTTCACCAGGGGGAGAGTACGAGGAGCCACTGCCGACAACAGGGAGCAGCGCTGGGGAGTACAGCATGGGCACCTCAACAACGAAGGCTGACAGCAGGGATTCGGATGCCGAGAGCAGCAAGGCCCAGGCCGCAGTGGACTGAGATCCCTCCTCAAGGGCTAACAAAACTCACCTCACTAATCAAAACAATCGAACAACAACTGAGATAAGAAGTTAACCGAAGAAGAAAAAAATAAAAAATAAAATAAAAAAATCAGAGGCCTATGCAGACTCCCGAAAGAAGCAGAAACAGGCAGGAACACCATCCTAGGATGAACTGGCACGCAAAGGGGCTCCAGATAGTAAGCTGGAACGTAAACGGTCTAGGAAACATTCTATACGAGGAAGACAAACTTAGGGACATCCGAATGGGCCTGGTAAGTAAGGATCGTCCCAAGCCTGACATCATACTCCTCCAAGAGACCCACTTGTCAAACTTGAACAATCACTCAACGATACAACAGAGAATGGAAAGAACGATAGGAGGATGCGCATTCACACTGTGGTCCAACAAAGAAGGTCAGAGCAATAAAGGAACAACGATACTCGTCCCGAAGACATCCAAAATCCTTACCGAGGGCCAGATCCTGAACAGCGAGGGCGACAGTGAGGGAGGAAGACGGTCCTGGGTGGACATCAAGTGGCAAGAGGAAGATATGCGAATACTCAACATATATGCACCAAACACGGAGTCTGACAGACTGACTTTTCTCGACAGCATCAAAACCCTCATCCCCAACCCACAGTCGATAATCATCGCAGGGGACTGGAACACGACCCTGAACCCAAACCTGGACCGGATTGCAAGAGCATCACTAATGGGACCCACAAGAGCAGGTACTCAAATTCGAAATCTGATGACCGAGTTTGAACTCCTCGACGCCCTCAGAGCGCTGCACCCAGACAAGGAAAAATCAAGCTAACCGGACATCCTTGTCCAGGATAGACTTTTTCCTCATCTCTGAGAGCTTACTTGGCACAGTCAAAGAGGCCGAGATTCTCCCTTCAGCAGCGTTCAAAGGTCTAGATCACAAGCCCATCCAACTGCTACTCAATTTTAACGTACCAGTGGAAACAGGCGAGGGGTTTTTTAGGATGAATAACTCCCTCCTAAAAACCGAAAGAATGGCTGCTGCACTCAGAGAAAAGTGGGCCTTCAACAAGCAGCGAGAGTCCAAACAGATAAACAGCCACCAATGGTTTATTGACAGCTATGCAAACTTAACACGGACGGTATCAGCGGAATCCCGGGACACCGCCAGAAACCGCAAGAGGAGAAGAGAAGAGCTCCAATTTGCAATAGCTGTCGCAGAAGAAAACCTGGCAGAAGATGCCTCCAGCGGATTCTACCAAGAGCTATTAGACGACACCAAAGAGGAACTGAATGAGTGGAGAAGATGGGAACTGAGAGGTCTGCAGATCCGAGCGAGAATGACAGACTACGCACTTAATGAATCCATGACAAAATTCTTCTTCTCCAAAATCAAAGCAAACGCAAGAAACAACATGATAGAGGCTCTCCAAGATCCTATAGACTCAGGAAGTACCAAAACAACAGGCCCCGAGATGGTAAGGATAGCCAGATCATTCTACGCAGATTTATATGAATCAAAGACACCCTCACCCCCGACCACAGCGAACACAACAGCTCGCCAACTCATGCTCTCATACCTCGACAAAACCATTTCGACCAGTCAGGCGGAAGGCCTGGACGGACCCCTGACCTTGGCCGAACTACACACAGCCCTGAACCAGATCGGAAATGACAAAGCCCCGGGCATCGACGGTCTCTCCAAAGAATTTTGGTGCTGCTTCTGGCCGACCCTGGGTGAAGATTTGCTCGACTTCTTCAACGAAAGCATGCACAGAGGAGGCCTAGGAAAGGAGCTGAGTACCAGCATGGTCTCACTGCTGTACAAGAAGGGAGACAAAGAAGACTTGAAGAACTTCAGACCCATATCCCTTCTAACTACACCAAACAAAATCCTAGCCAAGGCACTCGCAAACAGAATCACAAAATTAACGAACAACTGTTTTCACATCGACCAAGCAGGCTTCATCCCAGGCAGGTACATTCTGGACAACGTGATGACTTTAAACGAGGCAGCAAAAAATATCACAAAAAAAACAATGAAAGCTGCAATCCTGTTCTTCGATTTCGAGAAAGCCTACGACCAGGTCAACAAGGATTTTCTACACTCATGTATGGAGAAAATGGGGGTAGGCCTAAACTTTAGAAATTGGGTCAGAATACTGTACGCTGACGCAACAGGCAGAGTCCAGGTCAACAGAATCCTATCGGACACCTATCCAATCTCGCGATCAGTCAGACAAGGCGACCCATTGGCCCCACCCATATTCCTATTCATCATGGAAGCCATAGCCTCCTTCCTCCGCAAAGACCCGTCCATTGGTCGCCTCACTAAACGAAACCACAACCCGCTACACGACTTTGCCCTCCCCACCGCCCTCATGTTCGCCGACGACCTCACGGTCCTCATCCGCGCCAATAACAACTCTTTCCAAGCTCTTGTAAGGTTATTGGAAGCCTTCAGACTAGCGTCAGAGATGAGGGTCAACTGGAACAAAACCGAAGGGTGGTGGCTAGCAGACGACACCCCTCCCCAACCAGCAGACACAACCACAACCATGACATGGACTACGGGAGAACAAGCAATAAGGTTTCTGGGCATCGTGATCAACAAGGAAGGAGTGTGGCCAGGAATGGGCCAGAACCTAATCGCTAGGGCAATCACCCGACTGACCCAATGCAAAAACGCTCAAGCTTCGATAATCGGACGGGCAATACTAATTAACACAACTATCTTCTCCACACTGTGGTATCTGTGGACAGGCGATCCCAACAGGACCACCTGCATCAACAGGGTCGCATGGAACCTCATCACCAGGAAACCACAGGAAGGGGGCCTTGGGATCATCGACCCCAAACAGGAATCCATAGCGCTGCAGATGAAATGGATCCTCAAGATCCTGACTAAACAGTTCCTCCCATGGACCTTAGCCCCCATCAACTCCCCCCCGAACATGAACGGTCTATTCTGGATCATGGCAAAAGAATGGACAATAAAATCGGTCAGACCACGCAGGAGAAACCCGGCACAACTCGTCACAAACCCCACTCCAACAGCCAGTTCGTATTGGAGCCCCACCATCAAAGCCTGGCGCAGAATGATGCCAAGCAAGCAAGGCGCTCCAGGAAACAGAGAAGAAGTCCTGAGACAACCTCTATTTTGCAATCCTGGATCTCCGACCCCAGTGGAGCGGAATGGACACTTCGTTCCAAGGACCGTAGTTGGCTATCTTGGGTAGAAAAAGGAGTGTGGCAGATCAGACACATCTGGTTAGAAGACCAAGAACGATGGGCCACGGTTCAAGAACTACGCAATGTCCTAAAAGGTTGTCATTCCCTTCCTGAAAACTTAACGCGGATTCAAAATAGCATCCCTACACACTGGCTCCCCCTCCTAAGAGAGGAGTTATCGTGGAAACCTGGGGACTGGGAGATACTAATATCCCAAACACAGCGTACAAGAGCATACAGATTCGTAGCTAGAACCAACCCAACCGGATACCTATCCAAGTTCTACTCATACCCCATAGCCAAACTCAAGCACTAACGAGTCAGAAATTCGGAACAGTGAGCCCCAGTGCGATACAATCGAGACATTCCGACTAAGGAAAGTGAGGGTGTCAAAGAACAAACCCTGGAAACTCTTCCGACCGGACCTCAGCATCTCCGAACTAGAATTTGACYCGAAGGAATGGGTGTGGAAACAGGGTGAATCAGGGAGAACAAGAACGATAGACGAATACGACATCAAATTCGGCTATGAGCTGGGCCTACAAACCACGGACCCGGAGCCCAGACTCCAAGGGAAGTGGAGAGAAATCCTGAGCCTAGACCCCTTTGTCCCCATATCCATCCCATGGCCGAAGTTCCTATCCATCAGACCAGTTAGGATCCGAAGTATGCAATGGCTCATAGCGCACGCCTCACTGCCAACCAACCAGTGGCTCCACAAGAGGAGAAAGCACATTGACCCCAGTAGCATTGACCAGTGCAAACTCTGCAAAGACAACATCCCGGAAGACGTACCCCACTGCCTCCTGTACTGCACGGAAGCAGCGTGGATTTGGAACAAAGTGCGCAACCTGTGGAACATCCTCTTCTCATCACCTCCTTCACCGACGACCCCCCTCAACATCCTGCTCTTATCTAACAACATAAACAACCTCAAAGGCGGAGAGGAAGTGTGGTACCATGTACTCAGAAAGCTGGCTATGTGGGTGATCTGGAAGAGGAGATGCACCAAGACGATCGGAGGAACTGAGGTGCCAAGAGAAGAAATGTGGGTGCTTTTGCTGAGAATGGCTGAAACAGAGATTCGAACCAGATGGAGGGAAGTGACATCGACGACGAGAGGCAGACCAGAAAGGAGGGCAACAAAGAAACGGGCGTTCATAAGAGACTGGCTTCTACAAGGAAAGATCGCCACCGTGGTGGACAACAGACTGGACTGGAGGAAGTGGCACACCACGAGGACAAGGACCTAGAGAAAAACAAATTGAGATCATAATCTCAATAGCAAAGACAACTCCTCTCTTTTCTTGATTCACACGTATTATCTGACAGAGACACAGTAGACTCTAAGAGGAAAAGTGGAGGGCAAGCTGACAATCAATCCTCCGGATAAGGAGTAATCAATGCTGGTCAGGGTTCCTTCGGCCAGACGGAAGGAAGCGTGTGGGTATTCACCATGTATTCCAATTTTATCTTGCCGATGGAAAGGAACTGGACTGACGCTCCCCAGAATGGATATGAATCCAATACCATAAGGACCTGTTGTCTTATACACATCTAGATGTGTATAAGAGACAGGTACCGTGCAGACCAGAACAAGAACCGACCTTTCAATACAAAGTACAAGATAGCACAGCGGAAGACTTAGATACCAGTGATCCGAACAATCAATATTGCAATGCAGCCCTGAACATACATCATCATCATCGTTACATGGTGTGAATGGGGTCTGGCGCTTCACACAGGAAGACTGCGCCAGCCCCTACCATACACAGATGAAGAAGAAGGGGTTAGACGAAGAGGAGGGGAAGATGGGAATGTCGTCAACACCAAGTCTTCGGCACAGGCCCAAATAGTCCCTCGTCGAAATGTCTGAATCCCAAATGTCAAGTCTGGATCCAATGTCGTCAAGTCTCAAGTCACAACTCTCTCTCTGTAGTAGTCCGCTGAGACTGAGAAGTCAGGTGGTGAGAGGGGAAGAAGAGATTGTGGATTTAGAAGAAGAGGAAGAAGAACTCTCTCTCTCTCTCTCAGTCCAGTACTAACCTGTGAAGTTGGCGCCTTGATGCAGGTACCTCGAAGATGGAGCTGGAGCTATGGTGCCACAGGTAAGTCTCGCTGGCCTCCACCAGGCATCTCTCCCAACTCTACTATCTACCACCTACTAGCGCCCAGCGCTGAAGACTACTGCTATGGCTATGGGCGCCCAGCGCCGAAGACTATAGCTAACACTGAAGACTATTGCCTAGCGCTAAAGACTACTGCAGCGTTCCTCCTGAGTGCTGCGGCCGAATCCTGAAGACTACTCGTGCCTACTGACAACTACCTACCCGTGAAGTGCATGGGAACTTCCTATGTACTACCGGGTGCCTCCTGACTGTGCGAGCAGTCCAGGAGGCTGCTCTTGCCAATGCCGAAGGAAGGCAGGGACTGCAGTTGCAGCTCCTGCTCAAGCTCGTGAGGAACAGGCTATTTCTGGCCTGTTCTGAAACCCTGTATTCGTGCCTGAGTCTTAGGGGTGGTCGAAACAATTAGGGCCTGAAAAAGGCCCTCCGTTTCAGGCTGGAAAAACTCTGGGCCTGAAAGGCCCAGAAATAGGCTGAAACGGAATAGGGCCTGCAGGCCCTCGTATTTAAGCTTCCAGGCTGAAACGATCGGGGCCTGTAAGCCGTAACTTCTAGGCTTTTAGGCTGAAAGTCCGGGACGGGCCCTGCAGGGCCCGTGTGGCTACGCTGTATGCCACACCCCCCCCTCCTTGAAAGACCGAGCTTACCTGCGAGGGCGAAGCTGTCTGTCTGAGGGAGGGACCACAGTCCGGGTGGGAGGGGCAGGTCGTGGAGGTCCCTTAGCTAACCTTTGTCGCTCGTAGTGAGCGTAGATCAGCGGTGCGGATGCTTTCAAATCTGCTCCTGAAATCCACCGAGTGTCGTTGGGATCGCATGCTCTGAATGTAACTTTGTACTGGCGCGGCTTGCTGCCATACTTGCGATCCGTGACGACGCGGTCAACTTCCTAAAGACCATCCATAGGAGGGTCCTGCGATCGTCGGCCCGGGAAGTCATCGCTCTTAGCTGGTGTATATGTTGCCAGCTTCGAGGCGTGAAAGACTGGATGGACCGTCAGATGCTCTGGAATGTTGATCACAAATGAAGGGCCATCGGGCTCATCGCCCGCGGCTGCTGTCACAGACCAAGGTCCAAACCACTTGGGAAGCAGTTTGCGTGAAACATCCTGTTCCAGTGCAAACTCTTCCGCGGAGACCCAAACCAGATCACCGGCGCGGATGGGACATGGCATGCGACGCCTGTTGGCTTGCTGCTGCATGCAGACTTGAGCCTTTTGCATGTTCGCGCGGGCTTGAGTCAGCAATTCCCTGTACTTCCGGACGGAAGCGGGAGAGCAAGCGGCGTCAATGTCGGCTGGTCGAGGGAGGAGAAGGTCGGCGAAGATACGGGATTTCCGTCCACCGTGGTGCAACTCGAATGGAGTCACGCCGATCGTCGGGTGCACCGAAGTGTTGTAGGCGAACTCGATGTCGGGGAGGCGGTCAACCCAATCTTTCTGGTTCGGACGGACGAGCGTACGAAGCATCATTTGAGCGGTTTGATGTGCCCGCTCCGTCTGCCCGTCTGTCTGTGGATGCCGAGCCGAACTTGGCTTCATCTTCGTGCCGGACTCCTGCATGAGAGCAGTCCAAAATGCCGACATGAAGCGAGTGTCGCGGTCTCTGACTATGTCTTCTGGTACACCGTGGCCACAAATCCACCCGGTGTGCAGGAGGCTTGCCAGTTCGGGAGCCGTGGAGTAGTACTTGCAAGGAAGAAAACGTGTGTACTTACTCAATCGGTCCACAACCGTGAGGATGCCGTCGTGCCCGAGCCGGTCGCGAGGGAATGGACCGGTGACGTCCATGGCAATGGAGAGACCGCGTTCCCGTGGGATAGGCATCGGGCGTAACTCGCCGTAGGGATTGCGGTTGCGGGGCTTGCTGCGTCGGCAAACTTCGCAAGAGTCGCAATACCGAGTGACATCGGTAATGAGATCAGGCCATCGGAATCGCTGTCGAAGCCGTGCAATAGTGCGGTTGACTCGTAAATGGCCGGTGAGTCGTGAATCATGATACTCGTCGAGGAGGCGAGTTCGAAGACGGCGGTCGCGTGGGACACATAGTAAGTCCTTGCCTCTCGAGTGGAGGAGCAAGTACCCGTCGGCAATGCGATAGTGGCTGGCCGGCGGGTGATCCGAAGATAGCTGTGCATACAGCGTGGCGAAGTCCGGATGAAGTGTTGCTGAAGCTCCTCGTCGAATGCGAAGGCATGATGTGTCCTAGCGCAAAGATCAGGTCTTCGCGAGAGTGCATCTGCTGCGCGATTTGAAAGGTCGGGAAGATGTTTCAGTGTGAAGTCAAACTGGTCGATGAAGTACATCCATCGTCCGATCGTGCTGCTCACCGTATCCTGCGTCTTGTAGTAGGTCAATGGATTGTTTTCCGTAACCCATGTGAACCTACGACGCCCAAGGAGGAAGTGCCGCCATCGCTTGAGAGCCATGACGAATGCGAGCAGCTCCTTCTTCCTTGCATCATCAAGCGAGTTGATGGGAGGCACTTTGTGGCTGAAATACTCCACAGGGTGCCAGTCCTCGCCGTCGTGCTGTTCCAAGACTGCCCTAATGCCATAGCCGGAAGCGTCCGTAGTCACTCGCGTCGGCAGTGTGGGGTCATAGATGCTAAGGACGGGTGCCATCAGCATAGCCGTGTTAAGTGCCTGGAATGACCGGCGTGCGTCGTCATCGAATACGAATGGCACCTTTGGCGACTGTAACTTCGTCATAGGTGCAGCAGTCCTGGAATATCCGGTGATGAATCGCTGATAGTAGCCCGCAAATTTCATGAATGAACGAACGTCCGTGGTGTTGGTGGGCTCGGGCCATACTCGTAGGTCCTCGATCTTGTCCGCAAGCAGACGGATGCCTTGCGGCGTCACATAATGTCCCAAGTACTCCAGCTCCTGCCGTGCGAATTCGCACTTGTCGCGGTTGGCTTTGTACTTGGTCTGTCGTAGCCGCTCCAAAACGGTGCGCAGCTGTTCCACATGCTCCTCCAAACTCCGGTTGTACCAGGATGTCGTCGAGGTAGATAAGTATGTATCGATCCAGCATGTGTCGAAACTCCGTTGTCATAGCCGCTTGGAAAGTGGTCGGGGCATTCGTAAGGCCAAATGGCATAACCAGCCATTCGAAATGCCCATATCGCGTCTTAAACGCGGTCTTGTAGCGATCCTCCTTGCGAATCTCGAGTTGGTGGTACCCTGACTTGAGATCCAGCTTAGAGAAGAACTGGGCGCCGCCCAACCGCTCGAGAAGGTCGTCGATGCGTGGGAGAGGGCTGGCGTTCCTGATCGTCTGCGCGTTGAGTTTGCGATAATCGATGCACAACCGCAGGTCCTTGTTCTTCTTCCGGACGAAGAGAACAGGAGCACCGTATGGCGATGAGCTAGGTCGAATCCAGCCTTTCTCCAGAAGGTCGTCGAGTTGTGCCCGAAGCACACTTAACTCTTCCTCGCTCATTTGGTAGATGCAACCGCGCGGAGGTACAGCCCTGTCCTCGAGGATGATCTCGTGGCGGATGGGTAGATCCGGGACTACTCCGTGCGGGCCTTCGAACACGTCGCTGTAGGCGTCGAGAAGTTCGGTGATGCATGGATCCGAAGGTGAGTCCGTCGATGAAGCGTCATGGGGCGGGAGGGCGTGGAGAA
>BFEA01000720.1:76731-96928 GCA_003427395.1 Chara braunii | reverse complement strand
GTCGTGCGAGCAGTCCAGGAGGCTGCTCTTGCCAATGCCGAAGGRAGGCAGGGGCTGCAGCTGCAGCTCCTGCTCAAGCTCGTGAGGAACAGGCTATTTCTGGCCTGTTCTGAAACCCTGTATTCGTGCCTGAGTCTTAGGGGTGGTCGAAACAATGAGGGCCTGAAAAAGGCCCTCCGTTTCAGGCTGGAAAAACTCGGGGCCTGAAAGGCCCAGAAATAGGCTGAAACGGAATAGGGCCTGCAGGCCCTCGTATTTAAGCTTCCAGGCTGAAACGACCGGGGCCTGTAAGCCGTAACTTTTAGGATTTTAGGCTGAAAGTCCGGGACGGGCTCTGCAGGGCCCATGTGGCTAGGCAGTATCAGTCCAACCAGAATTCCGATTAGGCCCAAAACGGTGCATTTTTTTTTATGTTTTTTTTTCTGTCCTTGACTGTGGGGTTCAACTGCGCTCGTCGACAGCAGGCAGAATCTGTATTAGAAACTTTGACCTTACAACATTCTTTTTTTTGTGGGGGATGGTGCTGGGAGGTCAGGCAGGGGAAAAGGGGGTTTGGGTCACTCCCCTTCTTTTTATTTTATTTTATATATTTTTGTACTTTTCCTTTTTTTTTTTTTTAGTACCCCTTTGCAGGGGGCAGGTAAGCACGTTTACTCCCCTGATCCCTCGGGTGACCAACTACCTTCTTTCCCCGAATAGAACGCACAGTGACTATAGCTGCATTTGGACCAGCTTTCGGTCTAGATATGGACGTAATGACTGTACGTTCTATTTGGGAGAAGACGGTAGCCTATCCTTGAAACCAAAGGGGATGCTAACATGCGTAGGCATCGATTTTGCGGTTGGTATGCCATCCAATGTTAGCAGTCCACAGATGAAAATGATGTCTCATTCTGCCAAGCTGTTTCACATGTTTGGATATGGAGGTCGCATGGTATATGCCACTGAAGTAACATGATGGGCTTCTTATATGACAAGTACATTCGAGCCTCTCTTTGTCAAGGCGTAGACCCCCTGTGCACCAAGCTTTGCCAAAACGCCAGCGCAGTGTTTTTTTCTCCCCATTTTGGCTGGCGCTGCTAGCTGTTTTGGTCGGGTACCACTGTTCGTCTGAACTTTTTGGAATGACCGATCTCAAGTTGGGCTGGGTGGTGTACTTGCGGTTTAAACCACCAGTACCCCGCCCAGGCAAAAAAAATAGCCTTCCTGAATTCATGGAAGACTTTGGCAGGCCGGGTAGGGGCTCAGCGGAGCCTCGGCACAGGTGCGTTTCGAAAACGAACACGGACGACCACAGAGCACAGCAGCAAAATAAAAAGAAAGAAAAAGAGAAAGAAAAAAAAAAAACTTCAGCCATTTTTCTTTACTTTTCTTTCTGTGCCGTGCCAGCAAGGCAGGGCATATTCCACGGCGCTCACTGACAGCATGCTCACATTAGTACTTTCCCGTTGGTTTGTGTTTTGCCTCCAACGTAATATCCGACCGGATGTCGGGGAAGGCCTGGCTGAGGGCTCACAAGTGCTGTCCAGAATGTACCTGAGCACTATCACAGCCAAATCCTTTTTTCTTTTTTGTTTTTTCTTTTGGACTCTGCCAGCAGCGCAGAGGTAATCCACGTTCATCCACACTAGTACTTCCCGAATGTGTCTGACCACGATCACGGCCAAATCTTTGTTTCTTTTTTTTTTCTTGGTCTGTTACTTTCCTCCAACGTAATACTTCCGACCAGATGTCGGGGAAGGCCTGGCTGAGGGAATGCTCACACTAGTGCTGTACAGAATGTACCTGAGCACTATCACAGCCAAATCCTTTTTTTTTTTTTTTTTTTTTTTTTGGGGGTTCTGCCAGCAAGGCAGAGCGAATCCGTTCGTTCTCAGGGATGGCCCTCACTGAGGGCATACTCACCCGATTGCTTCCCGGAATGTGTTTAACCGCGATCACGGCCAAATCTTGATCTTGAATGTTTTCTTTTTTTTTCCCTTTTGTTTCCTTCCTCCTTTTCCGCGTTCTCGGGGATGACTTCACTCAGGGCATTAAAAGAGGGATAAAAAAATAGGAAGAAAAAAGAAAAGCAAAGATGAAGGGAACGAAAAATAAAATGAAAAACCTCTCATTAGAAGTACCTGCAAGGAAGATGAGCAATAGCGAACTTCAGCAATCAAACAGCATCATACATACGAGTCCAGATAGTCGTGACCTCGAACCAACAGCAGAATTGCATCACGAGATTCACCAAATAAGAACACACCAAGAGTTCATAATTGACAATGCTGAAATACTCCCATCATCATCATCATCAACGAAGAACCAGAGTTGATATCCTATCTGGCGCTCGGCGCCCAGACTACATGTGGCAGATCCTATCTAGCCTATACTATAATGCCGAAGTTGACGACAACAGCTCTCCCGAAGTACGAGCATACAGCGACCAATGTCGCACGCTTCCAGCACCAGGTATGTCTCTCGCCTTACTCACAACCTCGTTCCCCAACACACAGATGACACTTGCACCCAAGGACCACCCTGCGCCACACCCAGCTAACAGCAGCGCAGCTGCCTGCTCCTTCCCTGCTCGCTCGTGAGCGCGTAGGCGCCAGCCAGCAATTAGCGCAGCAGCAGCGCTTGCGCAGCATGCAGCCAGCACCCCAATGAGGAATGCGGAGGCAGGCCCTTCGCTATATCGAAGTGGCCTGCCTGCATCCAGTCCCAGGAAGCTTCCAGTAGGCCCCTGTAGCTTGAGGCCCAGCATGATCAAGAACAGGCCTGGGGCCTGAGGTGGTTGCATGCACCCAACTGCCTGTGGCGTGTGTTTGACCCAGTACCCGTATCCAGCCCAGGGCCTGCTTTCCATACATTCACACAGGCGGCCCAGGGCCTAGGTTCTCTCAACCAACTGGCGCTGCGCAACTGCCTGAATTTACTTAGTTGCGCAGTGGCCGAAATAAGGCCCTGAGGGCCTCGTCGAGCCTGCCTTCACTTAGGGCGGCCGATTGGCTCTAAAATGGGGGCTGAATGGGCTCATAGAGGAAGTGGCCTTGCATTCCCTCCTGCTTAGCTTCAACAGTCCTCTGAGAAGCTCAATCTTCAACCATAGGGCGCTTTCCCTTCTGCAGAGATCTTTCGTAGTGGGCTACCACTTGCGGAGCGGTCTGCATGAGTTCCTCCCTGGTGAACCAGTGGTCCTCCTTTGGATCAGTGTGATGCCGGAACCAAACGCAATACTGCAACTTCGCTTTTGGAGGACATCCCCTGCCTGTTGGTATTGATACCGGCAGCTCTCTGTGGTCCACGATGTCATCGATGTCCACCTCTCTGTCCATGGTTGGGGGCAGCATTGAGCGGCGAGATGGAAACTGATCAGTTTCTTTGAAAGGTGCAAGTTTGGAGGCGTGAAAGATGGGGTCAGTACGAAGATGACCTGGGATTCGGATTACATAAGATGGCCCATCTGGATCAGTCCCGACAATATCTAAGACTTCCCATGGTCCAAAGTACTGTGGCATGGGTTAACGGGAAATCCCGTACTCCTGTCCCAGTTCAGAGGACTTTACCCAAACTCTGTCCCCAACCTGAAACGTAGAAGGTCGGCGGTGTCTGTTGTCAGACTCTATCATTGCTGCCTGTGCCTTCTACATCTGCTCTACCGCCTGCTGCATTTTCTGTTCATATCTGTAGGCAAACTCTAAAGTACCCGGTGCAGCAGTTGACTGGTTCTTAGGAAGGAGAAAGTCTAGGGGTAGTCTAGGCTTGAAAGTCAATAGTAAACTGTTCGGGCTCACCCCAGTGGCGCTGTGTACAGCATTGTTGTACAGGCTGGCGATGAGAGCAAGCTTCTCRTCCCAGTCCACCTGGTTGGGTTTGATGTAATGCCTCAACAGGTGTTGTACAGCGTGATTCAATTGCTCGGCCTGGCCGTTGGCCTCTGGGTGGTTCCCATTAGTCATTTGCAACTGGGTTCCCTACTCTACAGCAGCGGCCTTCCACAATTCACTTGTAAACCGGACATCCCTGTCACTGATAATAGACTTCGGTAACCCAAAGTCTCAAACCCGGTTCTCTTTGAGCATTCGGATCACATACTTCGTCTTTGCTGTTTCCGGCATTGCTACTAACCTAGCGTACTTCCTAAATCTATCCACGATGACGAAGATGTGTCGCATCCCACTCTTGCTGGTGACTAGAGTATCCATGAAGTCCATGGACAGACTCTCACCAGGCCGTTCGGGGATCGGAAGGGGCTTCAAAAGCCCAAGAGGAGCCTGCGTACGTGGCTTGTCCCTCTGACAGACTTGACAAGTCTCCACGTAGAGCTGGGCATCTCGCATCATCGTGGGCCACCAAAACCGCTGCAGCAGATTAGCTGCAGTCTTCTTGTACCCAAAATGGCCGGTGGCATCATGACACTCACCTAAAAATAAGCTACGCAAAGACTCGCTATTAGGGACACACAATCGTTTATTCCCTGCCTTCTCAAGGAACGGCAAGCCATTGACCAACTCAAACTCGGCAGAGGTCTTCTTGTCCTTCGCCTGAGGTCTGCGTATGATCTCAGACATGAACTGGTCCTCGCGATAGGCTTCCACCAAGGACTGATTAACATTGTCCGTCACATCGAACTCAGTAATCAGCGCACCTGAGAAATCAGGTCTACGCGACAAGGCATCAACAACCTTGTTGTACTCCCCTTTCGGATACCGAGGGTCAAAGTCATATTGCTCAATGACTTCGATCCAACGCTTGAGAGCGTCAAAGAGTGCCGACTGAGTTCTCATCCATCTCAGGGTCTGATGATCAGTCCTGAGGATGAAGAACCTCCCAAGGAGGTAGTTCCTCCAATGGGTCAGCGCCTTGTAAACTGCATAGAGTTCCTTCTCATAGGTGGACGTAGCCAACTTCTGAGACAGCATTTTCTTGGACATGTACTCTACAAGCCTCAACTTTGGCCCCTCCTGCTGCACGAGCACGATGCCAATGCCATATTGGCTGGCATCCGTGGTGACTATAAACGGCTTATTTGGATCTGGAAGTTTCAAGACCTCGTAGTGCGTCAACGCATGCTTCAAATGTCTGAAAGCAGCCTCGCACTCATTTGTCCATTCCCATGGGGTGTCAAGGCGGGTCAGATCAATCAAAGGAGCGACCACTATGCTGTAGTTTTTAACGAAAGTCCTATAGTAGCCTGTCATTCCTAAGAAAGGTCTCATCTCAGTCACAGACTGAGGACGTGGCCAATCACGAATGCTGGCCACCTTCGCGTCATCGGGCTTTAACCCTTCCGCGGATATCTCATGACCCAAGTACAAGACACGGGTGCGGCCAAACTCGCACTTCTCACTGTTGATATTAAACATGTGCTGGCGCAGGAGACTGAGGACTTTGTCCAAGTGTGCAACATGCTCCTCGACAGTCTTACTAAAAATAAGTATGTCATCGAGGTACACGATGATAAACTTATCCAAGTAGTCATGGAATATCCGATTCATAGCGTGCTGAAAGGTGCCAGGAGCATTGCAAAGGCCGAAAGGCATCACCACAAACTCGTATAGACCGTACCTGGTTTGAAAGGCGGTTTTGTGTTGATCCTCGGGCCGGATTGCAATCTGATGGTACCCGGACTTCAGATCTATCTTACTGAAGAACCGACACCCTTGCACTCTATCAAGCAAATCATCGATGCGTGGTAGGGGCTCTCTGTTCTTAACAATGATGGCATTGAGGCCCCTATAATCAATGCACATCCTAAGTGTGCCCTCATTCTTCTTAGGTACGAAATACACTAGAGATCCATAAGGAGAGACACTCGGCCGGATCCAACCCTTCTCTACGAGTTCCTTGAGTTGTCGGTGAAGCTCATCGAGCTCGCTTGGAGACATCCGATAGATCCTACCCTTCGGGATGCTAGACCCTGGGATACTCTCTATCGCGCGGACGACCTCCCTTTTTATAACCCCTGTCGGCTCTTCAAATAGGTTAGGGTACTTGGCAACTACTCCCTCTATCTCCGGTGGCATTTTCACCGGCTCGCCTACAGCGGAGACATAAACTAAGTACATACCCTCCTGATTTTGCTTGTAATAATTATAGAACGCGGGCGCACACATGCACCCATAGGACTCAATCAGACTACTAGCTTTGAACTTATGTAATTTGGCGGTCCCTCCACCTGGCAAAGTGTGTTTGACCACTTTTCGGTCCCAGCCAAACTGGGGTTGTGCCACAGAGAGGTAGTACATACCTAACAACATATCCATAGGGAGTTCATCGCTGACTAGGAATGAGACGCAAGGTCTCAATTCCCCTCCCTCGTACGGGAAACAACACTCAACATTCTGGAGGTAGTCGTTGACTACCATGCGCTGTTTGTTGGCACAGGTCGACTCAGGCGCTGCACTCGCCCCTATAAACGCAACCTCTCAACGCACGCGCGATTAATAAAGTTCCTTGTCGAGCAAGTGTCATAATAGGCCCCGGCCTTGCGGCCGCCAATGACTATCTCGCTGACGAACATCTCACCCTTCGGGCTTTGACTAGGGCCGTCCAAAAAGCTAGCGGGTCTGATCTAGACCACCCCTCCTCTAGCTCCTAAGGATTCAAACACATTCATCGAACAAGGGCTCGATGGGTCTGAACGTGTTTGCGGGACGACGCTGGAGTCAGTAGCTTGGGCCATCTCTCGAGATGGTGAGGGTGTCTCCACCACCTCGACCCTAGTAGGAACAACTACTATTCCTATTGGACCGACGTGTTTCCCGGAGCAGAGCCTGAAGTGCTGGCAACATTGCTACCAACTGGGGGGAGGATCCTACCGCCTGCCCCATCATAGGTGGGATCTTGTCGATCACTTTCTTGTTCCGGCACTTGAATTGGTTATGGCCATATTGGCCAGAACGAATACAAGCTTGTCGGGTGTACCGATCTCTCCACACGTCCTCTGTGAGACCCGCCTTCTCCCATCGGGGAGCGTTGGGGTCAACTTGACTCCTTGATCGGGAGCCTCCACGGCGTCTACCGGTCGCCTTACCTTTCTGAGCTACGACAACGACTACTCCACCCTCTGAAGCTTCTGCGCTGCCAGCCTCTAAACCTACTCCTTCCTGGAAGTGTTCGTCTAATTCGATGGTTGAACCATCGTTATCGACAAACATAATGCGCCCTTTCGCCTTCCTGTTAGGAGGCAGTGTCTTCCTCCTACCATCCGTAGTGGGTGCCTGTCCATGCCCTATCTTTGCCTCAAGGTCTAGGGCCTTCTTGCTAAACGAAGGAAAGTTGTGCATATTGATGTTGGCCTCACCTGCCAACTGGTTCCTGAGAGGCAAAGAGAAGCATCTCAGGTACGGGGTGAGTAAAACGTGGGGGTCATCGCGCACCCTAGGGACACAGATTTGACGCTCAACAGCGTCGGTGGCTTCCCTTACTGACTTAAAGTGCCGCGTGTGCAGTGTCAGGATCGCGTCAGTGGCCGTTTGGGCCTCCTGAGGATCATTCCACCTTTCCTCCACCAGCTTAAGGAAGTCATCCAATTTCTGAGTGACCGCCCAAGCGCGGAAGTCATGACCATACCCCTGGAGTTGCACTAAACCACTCAACTATCTTGCTGCACTACCCTCTAGGTAGGAGGCAGCCACAAGCACTTCTTCGTGCGACAAGGTAAGTTTACACCTAACATAGACTGGCACTGCCCTCAAGTATGTGTTGCCTCTCTAATCCCCTGTGAAGGGTTTAGGAGCAGCGATGGCCGTCTTTGGTACCCACTGTGTTTGTCAAAGTCCCTGCATCCCACTGGGTTGTGGACCCTGTGATACAGGCGGCTGCACTTGCTGCAAGGGTTGTGTACCGACAGAGAAAGAGAGATTAAAAATAGAGCAGCTAGGATTGATACTTTAGAGGCTGACAAAGTTGAGTTAAAGGGCTTGGATGAGTCAGCATTGTCTGACCAGGTGAAAACACTAAAAAAGAATATGTTGTCGCTGCATGCGCACGTGAACAACAGATAAGACTTCATGCATCGACGATGTCAGGCCCCTTTCCAGTTCAAGCTGGGGAGCTACACCACCGCAACAACCTGTTCAACAATCTGGACAGCCGCAGGGTCAGTGGTATCCTAAGACCCCAATGAAACTGCCTCTTGCCTTCTCAGGCGAGAGAAAGGACGAAGAACTCGACACATGGTTGAGGACCGTCCCGGTTTGGGTGAAGGCAAAGAGGACCTTGCCTGAGGATGAAGTGGTAACTGCTGCATCTTACCTCGAAGGTAAGGCAACCAAATGGCTAGATGGTGTAGTTGTGAAGGCAGGGTACGGGCGATGCATGTCGGACTGGGCTAAGTCATTAACGTTAGACCAGTTCATGGAAATGGTAGAAGCTCGATGACATAATCCACAGGAGGCACAAAGAGCCACTGATGCGATTAACAAACTGGACCAACGAAAGTTCAAGTCGGTCAGAGAGCATACGACTACCGTTGAGAGCCTGATCCTCGTCCCTGACATCAATTATAGTGACCAGTTCCTGTTAACAACCTTTGTGAGATGTCTTCCTGAGAACATCAGGAACTTGCTGGCCAGCGAGGCGCGCCTCGAGTACCATTCATTTGAGACATTGTCTAAAGCCTTAGATTTAGAGGCCACACTAGGCAATGCTCAACCCACTCAGAACGACACGAAGAAGAAGAAGAGTCCTTAGGAGTGGAAGAAGAAAGGGGCTGAGTTGATAATGGTGGAGTCCGATGGGACTCGAACTGAAATCGACGAGCTCACTGACCTGATGGACTATACAGAGTTTGACGGCGAGGACGTAGCTGAGGGTAGCACCCTCGCCGCGGTAGTTAAGACTAAGGCAGGTGGCCGAGGGAAGGGCCAACCTAGGAGTCTAGGGAAGGCCGCCTCCAATCAGTCCAAAGTGGCTGAATGGGTAAAGGCAGGTCTTGATCAAGACGTGTGGCGTGACCGACGAGTGCGTGGCGCGTGTATCAATCGTGGGGAATACGGACACTCGCAGTACAAGTGCCAGAACGCAAAGGTTACGCAAAAGATAGCTCCAAAGATGGGGCATCTTATTCCCAGGCTTCTAGCTCGGGAAACGCGTGAGGCCAGTGGAAGTTTTAGCGGCTTCTACTCAAGATGACGTGGGCTTGATACCCTCCCCATTTCATGACAAGGCCAAAGCTAATGATTCCTTAGCCAACCCGCAGACACAACTAGACCAAACTATGCTCTGTATGTGAGATGTGTCTGAGGCCTTACAAGACTTAGAAGGTGAGTGGTCAAACAAGGACCCTCGCGAGTCTTGGGTGGCATTGAAGAAAGGTCCTAGAGGGGAACATTTCGTGGTGGAAGTGAATGTAGGAGGCCGCAAATGTGGTGCCTTCATAGACATCGGATCCACGCGGAATTACATAAGTCGCGACTGTTTGGAAAGGTTGCACCTACAGGACCAGGTATGGCACCTTAGTAGACCTGTAGCATCTACTTTGGCCAACAAGGAGCGCATGATAGTAACAGACTATATCAAGGACGTAGTCTGTACCTTGTCCTATGGAGGAGGAGAACTTAATCATAAGATCTCGTTCTTGGTTAGCGAGGACTGACCATTTGATATGTTGTTAGGCATGTACTACCTCGAAGTTGCTAAGCCCCAGTTTGACTGGGATAAGAAGGTGCTCAAGCATAAGTTGCCCGATGGTCGAACTGTCAGATTGACTAAGTTCAAGGCTAGTAGCATTATAGATACTAATGGCTGCTTGTGTGCATCAGCGTTCTACAATTATTATAAGCAAAACCAAGAGGAAGGTATGTACCTTGTGTATGTCTCTGAGAAAGGGGAGGCCGTTAAAACACCCCTAGAGATAGAACGCGTCGTTGCTAAGTTCCCTGATCTGTTCGAAGAGCCCACAGGAGTTGTTGAAAGGGAAGTTGTCCACGCTATAGAAATCATTCCAGGGAGTAAGACCCAAAAGGGAAGGATCTATAGGATGGCTCCCGCCGAGTTAGATGAACTTCGGCAACAGTTTAAGGAGTTGACAGAAAAGGGATGGATTCGGCCTAGTACTTCCCCTTATGGAACTTCCGTGCTATTCGTACCGAAGAAGGGGGGTACATTGAGGATGTGCATTGACTATAGAGGCCTCAATGCCGTCACTGTGAAGAACGCAGAGCCTCTACCTCGCATAGACGACCTATTGGATAGGGTGCAGGGATGCAAGTACTATAGCAAGATAGACTTGAAATCCGGCTATCATCAGATCGCTATAAGGCCTGAGGACCAACACAAGACAACTTTTCAGACTCGTTATGGTCTGTATGAGTTTGCAGTGATGCCTTTTGGTCTTTGTAATGCGTCGGGAACATTTCAGCACGCTATGAATCGGATCTTCCATGACCATTTAAATAAGTTTGTCGTGGTCTACCTAGACGACATCTTGATCTTTAGTAAGTCTGCCGAGGAGCACGCACAACACGTTGAGATTGTACTCTCACTCCTACGACAGCACAAGTATAAGGTCAACTTAGAGAAGTGTGAGTTTGGTCTCACTAAGATACTATACTTGGGTCATGAAGTATCCGCGGAAGGGATTAGGCCGGAAGATGCGAAGGTGGCTAGTATTCGAGACTGGCGACGACCTCAAACATTCACTGAGGTCAGATCATTCTTAGGAATGTGCGACAACTATAGGAACTTTGTAAAGAACTATTCTAAAGTCGCGTCTCCTTCGACTGATCTAACTCGACTTGACACACCGTGGGACTGGAGTGATGAGTGCGAGGGTGCTTTCAAGAGATTGAAGCATGCACTCATGAATCATGAGGTCCTCATGGTTCCCGATCCTCAAAAGCCATTCATAGTGACCACTGACGCAAGCCAATACGACATAGGCGCAGTGCTGGCTCAGCAGGATGGGAAAAAGTTGAGACCGATCGAGTACATGAGCAAGAAGATGCCATCGAAGAAGTTGGCAAAGTCCACCTACGAAAGGGAACTCTATGCTCTATACAAAGCACTTGTCCATTGGAGACACTTCCTGTTGGGAAGGTTCTTCTACTTGAGGACTGATCATCAGACCCTCAAATGGATCAAGACTCAACCGGCTCTTTCTGGCGCACTCAAGCGATGGATTGAGGGCATAGACCAATATGACTTCAAGCTTGAGTATCTGAAGGGAGAGTATAACAAGGTTGCTGATGCGCTATCACGTAAAGCAGACTACCTTGGTGCGCTAGTTTCTGACTTAGGCGTATCTGAAGAAGTAACTCAATCATTGGTTGGAGCCTATCAGGAAGACCCTGTCACGATGGACATCATGCGCAAACTTCAGGCTAAAGACAAGGCCACGAAAAGTGAGTTTGTGATGGTGGACGAGTTACTCTATCTTGATAAGGCCGGAATAAAAAGATTAGTAGTTCCATCTAGTGAGCGATTGCGTAGTTTGTTTTTAGGCGAATGCCATGACGCAACTGGGCACTTTGGCTACAAGAAGACGAGTGCTAACCTAGTACAACGATTTTGGTGGCCAGGAATGTTCGATGACGCAAAGAAGTACGTAGAGACCTGTCAGGTCTGTCAGTGGGACAAACCGCGAACTCGAGCACCGCTTGGGTTGTTGAAGCCTCTGCCTATTCCTGCTGGTCCAGGACAGAGTGTTTCCATGGATTTCATGGACACCCTGGTGACTAGCAAGAGTGGCAAGAGGCACATCTTCGTCATCATCGATCGATTCACCAAGTACGCTAGACTAGTGGCTATGCCAGAGACCGCAAGAACCGACTATGTCATCAAGTTGTTCAAAGACAACTGGGTGCGTGACTTTGGTTTACCAAAATCAATCGTTAAAGACTGAGATGTCCGATTCACAAGTGAGTTGTGGAGGAAGACTGCAAAACAGATGACTTCAGGGAATCATCCCGAAGCCAACGGACAAGCCGAGCAAATGAACAGACTTGTACAACACTTGCTGAGGCATTACATCAAGCCCAGCCAGGATGATTGGGATGACCAGTTGCCTCTCATCGCCAGCCTGTACAACAATGTTGTCCACAGCAGTACCGACGTTAGTCCTAATCAACTTCACTTGGGATGAAAGCGTAGATCAGCATTAGACTTCCTCCTACCCGAAAACCGACTCGCTGCAACTCCAGGCACACTTGAGTATGGTGTGCAGTATGAGAAGTTGCTGCAAGAAGCTGTCGAGCACATGAAGAAAGCTCAGCAAGCAATGATTGCTTCTGAGAATCAACACCGTAGACAGTCCACATTTCAGGTAGGGGAACGTGTCTGGGTCCAGGCTAGTGAGTTAGGACAAGAATTCAGAAACTCTCGCAAACTAATGCCTTAGTACTTTGGTCCTTGGGAAGTCCTGGATATAGTGGGAGATGAGATGGATGGTCCCACATATGTCATTCGTGTCCGTGGACACCTACGCACTCACCCAGTCGTTCATGCCTCAAAGCTTGCACCTTTCGCTGAGACAGATCAATTCCCTTCCAGGAGATCGATGCTGCCCCCAACCATGGATGGTCAAGCGGACATCGACGACATTGTGGAGCACAAAGATCTGCCTGTTCAGAAGCCATTGGGTAGAGGAAGACCTCCTAAACCCAAGAGAGAATATCGCGTCAGATTCAGGCATCAAGACCGGTGGTTGACCAGAGAGGAACTGATTGACACAGCTCCTCAGGTGGTGGCAGAATATGAGAAGAAGCTGAAAGGGAAGGCACCTGCGAAGTAAGCATCTCAACGGACTTTTGAAGCTAAGGGGGATGGAATGGGCCTTGCCATGTTGTACATGTTTTGGGCTAAGGACCCAGCAAGCCTAGTGCCCGTCCTAAGTGAAGGCGGGCCAGCAAATCAACAAGAGCCCTCTGTGCAAACATTTCCCGATGTCGGGGTCCATACAGTTGCAGCACGCCAGTTGGTTGGAGTGCACTGAGTCTCGAATCTCTGCAAATGTGGGGATCCCAGGGCCCTCTGAGTTAGTTAGGCCCTGGGCACTTGAACTTGGGGCCGGCAATGCATGCTGGGTATAGAGGCCGAAAATGCCAAAGGGAAATCGGCCCACTATTTGAATCTGGCCACAAGCCTTGATGAAAGGGGCGCAACTGCATTCCCCCGGGCCTCAACTGTATTGGGCCTGGGTTCAGCGATTGGGGCCCAGACGCAGGCTGAAGGGAGGCCGCCCACACGCAACACTGGCATATAGGCAAGCAGGGCGAGTGGGCAGGGACTCTTGGCCAATGCCAGCATTGCTGGCATGCTGCGCGAATGCGAGCTGCTGCTGCGGTGCGCTAAGAAGATGTGCAAGGCAGGCAGGCGCTAGGTGGTAGGGCGCTGCCTGTGCACTATGCGCTGGCGGCCATAGCCGGGCTGCATGGGGCGCAACTGAGGTGAGGGCGAAGGCGGTTCTTCGAAGGTGAAGGGCGCTGTGTGGGTAACAAGGGAGAGTGTGGGTGAAGAGGACACGTACCTGGTGGAGGTGGAGGTCGACATTGGTGTTGACATCATCACTCGCTGGTAGTCAGATTGTCTGGTTGCTTTCATTGCTGTAGTTGTAGGCTTAGTCTGTAGAGTAGATAGGGCGCCTGGCGCCATTCATATGAGAGAATTACATTGGGTTATGCTGTTGGTGTTGCCCTGTTGGGCATGGACATTGACTCACGATTCTTCTGTATCATTCTCAATTGGATGGTTACTCGGTTCCATTGTGCTATCTGCTCTTGCTTTGACTACTTGGACTTCAGTGTGATTTTGCATTCTGGATTTCTGTGCTTCGTTCGTATTCATGTTCCTTGCACTATGTTTGAGACTAAACATTCGGGCCCAACAGGTAAGTCAGATTCATACAAATGATACTATTTTTAGTATGATTAGTCCGCAAACAGAAGCACCATGAACAAGAAACAGTTCTAACTAATGCTGTCTGTCAGATGTCAATGGCTGTACACCTAACTAATCAAAACATAAAAATAGAATAATTTGTGCGGATAGGACAGGATGGAATTTTCTCGAACTTATCACCTGAAATTTACCCCTCCCTTAGTTCCCCTGAGTATCACTTGACGTCAGCGTCCCTGAGCAATCTGGAGAGCGTCGTGTGTCTAAAGATGTGTGTCCGGCCCACCCCTGTGCCCCGAGTATCTGCTGAGCTGGCCAGCCCTGCACTGGATTATCCTCGTGTGCAGTGAGCCTTAAACCATTGGCTGATCCAGAGGCAATTTAACGTCCGCCCCCAAGTGACTCCAGGAATCCTTTTACGTCGCAGCCGGACGACGATCACAGCCAATGGTTCCCCTTCCGGTGCTTATTTAAAGACGCCCGGTCTCGTCTCCCTTAAGGGCTGGCCTGCCCTTCAGTACCCATCTAACAGCGCAGCAAGCCAAACAAAGGACAAGCAGCAAAGCATGCGTGCTCTACTCCTGGTGGGTTGGCATGGTGACCGTGACCCATTGCTTCGTCCAGGGCCCTTCAGAAAGCTCCGCCCATCTTCTCCCAGATGCTCCACTTGAACATTGCCGACTCTCAAGGTTGAGCGCACTCGACACCTCACAATGAGAGGATTCTCAAGAAGGAACACACAACCTCACGGTAAGAAGTGTCGAAGAGGGTAGATAAGGTTAAGAGCAACATTACCTCAAATAGCTGCGCCCAACCACAGAGATAATCTCACCAGATGACCTGATGGCGATTGCGATGACCAGTCACTGCATCGGCACAACCAGCATTATCTCGCCGTTCCACCTCTCAGCATCAATCCCACATTAGATAGTTCTCATCACACTGTCCAGACCACGTTACCCCCACATAGCCTTCCTGGCGATCCCCTCACCTCCTGGGTCGCCACTACACTCGTCTCCACCCTCCTCACTACACACCACTTACGGCCAAACTCACCAAGCAGACCGCATGTATGTACCGCATAAGGCAGAAGACAAGCGCCAGATCAGCGCAATCGTACCACAGCTTCGATACCAAATTGCAAGGAAGATGAGCAATAGCGAACTGCAGCAATCAAACAGCATCATACATATGAGTCCAGATAGTCGTGACCTCGAACCAACAGCAGAATTGCATCACGAGATTCACTAAATAAGAACACACCAACAGTTCATAATTGACAATGCTGAAATAGTCCCATCATCATCATCAACGAAGAACCAGAGTTGATATCCTATCTGGCACTCGGCGCCCAGACTACATGTGGCAGATCCTATCTAGCCTATACTACAATGCCGAAGTTGACGACAACAGCTCTCCCGAAGTACGAGCATACAGCGACCAATGTCGCACGCTTCCAGCACCAGGTATGTCTCTCGCCTTACTCACAACCTCGTTCCCCACCACACAGATATCACTTGCACCCAAGGACCACCCTGTGCAGCAGCGCAGCTCGGCTATGGCTGCCTGCTCCTTCCCTGCTTGCCCGTGAGTGTGTAGGCGCCAGCCAGCAATTAGCGCAGCAGCAGCGCTTGCGCAGCATGCAGCCAGCACCCCAATGAGGAATGCGGAGGCAGGCCCTTTGCTATATCGAAGTGGCCTGCCTGCGTCCAGTCCCAGGAAGCTTCCAGTAGGCCCCGGTAGCCTGAGGCCCAGCACGATCGAGAACAGGCCTGGGGCCTGAGGTGGTTGCATGCACCAACTGCCTGTGGCGTGTGTTTGACCCAGTACCCGTATCCAGCCCAGGGCCTGCTTTCCATACGTTCACACAGGCGGCCCAGGGCCTGGGTTCTCTCAACCAACTGGCGCTGCGCAACTCCCTGAATTTCCTTAGTTGCGCAGTGGCCAAAATAAGGCCCTGAGGGCCTCGTCGAGCCTGCCTTCACTTGGGGCGGCCGATTGGCTCCAAAATGGGGGCTGAATGGGCTCATAGAGGCAGTGGCCTCGCATACGGGGGCCTCGACATTGTAAGGACCGGTAGCCTGTTGTAGGACTGCTTTTCTCCGGCTTCCTCCTACCGCAACAAAGCGGTTCGGTAGCTCGGAAAAAAAAAGGTTCGGAGAAGTGCTTCGTAAGGTACTGGTGGTTTAAGAGAGACATACACCATGATTCAACGACTAGCTTGTATTCTGTCTAGGTTGTTTGTCAGTGAAGACTCGTCCGACATGCGGACAATGTGTATCATCTACATCTGAAAACAGATGCTGGATGCAAAGGATCGCATATGATGAGGTAGTAACCAGGTTGAATGTTGTCCAGGTTGCTTGTTGGCGGGCCCAGGCACGGTGTCGGCACACATAAATTTTTTGTTTAACTTCCGCTGCTGCTGCATCATGCAAGTTTCTCAGATCTGTGATTGAGAATTGCAGTCAGGAGCCCAGTCAAGCAAAAGGTGAACAGGTAGATAAAGAGGTTGATGCACCAGATTAAAAGGGCCTTTACAATTCAGACCTGTAAATGTGTCCCCAACATGAAGTGGGCCCTCTCGGCCTGAACTCAGTCTCACGAGTCACAGTCCAAAAGACAAGTTCCTGAGAAAAATGTCGCATCCATAATAAAATGAAAAGTTGTTTTGGCAGTCACAAACAGGTCCTGGACGACCAGGTATTGGACACAGATTTTAAGACTGAGTTAGGGTCATGTCTCCTCGATGGAAAGTCACGTCTGTTCGGCAATAAGTCAAAGGTCACAGTCCCAGTCCAGTCACAGTCCCACGAGTCAGTCCTGATTCAGACCAGGAGTCCCAAAGACATGCCTGATGGCCCAAGCAGCAGCAGACGATGGGAAGGGATACTGGGACACACACTTTGCAACAACTGGTACTGGGCAGGAGTCCCAGACACTTGGAGGCCGAGTTCAGTCCTCGCCAGTCCACTCCAACGGTATAAAGGACTGGCCAGCCTCCTCATTCGGCAGATGTTCACTTCGCATGAGAGTGTGGAAGTGCCGTGGCACTTGTGCGCTAGATGTGTGTGAGCTGCACTAGGCTGTGAGCAGAGCTACGTCTGAGAGAGAGAAAAGAACGGTACAGACTGGAAGGAAGGCAGCCATAGCTGTGCCAGCGCCAGTTAGTTCTTTAGTAAGGATAGTTAGTAGGAGAGTTCAGTGAGTAGTATTCAGAGTTGATCGTCGTGTGATAGGGAGTGTGCATGCATGATGAGTAAGAGTAGGTCAGGACTATAGACAGAAGGAGAGAAGAGAGAGATCAAGGGAAGCGAGAGAGAAGTGAGCTATGGTGAAACTTACCTGATGAGCGCTGATCTGGGTGCTTGGTTGCTGGTACTGAAGAGCGCCAGGCCTGGATCTCATGGTGGATGAAGGAGACTTAGAGTTCTGTTGGGCGCTATACATTTTGGACTCACGTTTTTGCAATCAGACTCGCTCAGTTCTTCGCTTCGGATGCATACAAACAGATGGTGATTCACACTGGCGCATAGCGCCCACTCAAAGCTCAGAGATATGGAAGCCAAGAACACAGTTCAGATGCAACTCGTTTCAACAGGCTATGGTGCACCAGCACCTATACATCCCAACCCTCGTCACTATGTTCAACACCACTGTTTGCTCACACTTCAACTCTGGATCACCCTGGATATCCCAAACGCAACACACTGTACAATCGCACACTCATACACCCCACTCTCTCTCCTATCAGCTATGGCAGCTATGGCCTCTGCCTACCCTATTGCTATGGCTAAGCTTCCTTCTCGCTCACTTCGTCTTCGGGCCTACTGTAGACCACCTCGCACAAGTCGCTGTGGCAGCGCTTCCGCATGGCTTACACAAGAATGAATGAATGGCTGGTTGCTGCCTCTCAATTTATACTTCTGTAGCTCGTTGGTCTGGCCCTTTCCCATGCCCGTGGTGCACACAGTCCCGTACGGTACTTGCTTGACTGGACTAGGACTGTCTGGGACTGGGACTCCTGACTCAGCATGGGTAGACTCCACCACTTTCCCACTTGCCTCTGTCTCAAACGTGAGCAGCTTCGAAAGGCCAATACTAGGACCTTCCAGAAGTCTAGGACCTGGCCTTTCGAAGACTGTAGCAGCTACGACCTTGACCCTTCAGGAGCCCTACAGCTACGACTTCTAGAACTCCCTAAGACCTCTACCCGACAGGTCTACAGAACGAACCCTTACACCTACAAACTCTACGACAGCTTCCTAACTGCTGCGAACACACACAGGTCACGCGTTCAACTCTCAGGGTCAACACAGATACTGTACACAGATAAGGTGAGAGCTAGGGATCGAGCCCTGGGATCTGCATTCGCTACTGCTATCAGGTGAAAACCGTTTCATTTTTAATCTGGTTATGATAAATGAGTTGTGTTTCCTGGCTTCCACTCATCCTCCTTTAAGCTTCGTGTGAGGCAATGCAATCTGTGTGATCTGTACTACGTGCATGCTATCTGTTACACTCCAGCAAGTGATGAACAGTCGGGTTCCTTGCAAGATTAGCAGTCCGGTCGCAGACCAACTATCTTCTGACACTGTAGAGCGTAGAGACCTTGAAATAACAGCTTGGTCAAGGAAGGTGTTGCTTACCTTGTCAAAAACGTTATGGCCGGTCTTTTTTGAATCTCTAGAACTCAACTTGAAATTTTCTCACCCAATCTGTTAAGTGCGTTATGAACAAGCAGGGGAGGATGGCTTGGTTATCGTCAAGTTGACATCCTTAAAGGATGTTGTTGCTTGTGGAAACCTTGCAAACAATCCTCCTCAGAAACTTTTTGGAAAGATGTGACCTGAAGGGCGGTGGAGGACTGGGAAATGGGGTCCACCTTAAATCCTGGAAGTGCGTGGCTTTTTGCTTGCCAAGTACGGGTGTGTCCTTGTACCGTGGCAGAATGCAGTCTACATGAGCCTTGTGGCTTCCCTGGGACTGTCTTTGACACAAGTCTGGTTGTCCTGAATGATGCAAAACGCAACGTAACACTTTTTTTTTAAGGAAAAAAATGCAAAACACACCACGTGACCAGCGGTCAAACTTTGTCTGTCAATTGTAAGTCTCAGTTAGTACCACTTAGTGTCAGTTAACATCGACGACGCCAGATCTAGTGTTGCTGTGACCTGTTGGCGTTCCATTGTGTGATCAGATGTTTGAGAGAGCGTATCTTCGGCATGGAAAGTGCTTTCATGACGTGGATGTATCTCTGGTACTGCTAGCCCTTCGTGGCATGGAGCGTGTCTTTGACCAAAAAAATTGATGGTGTGTTTGTTTTGTGGACTGTGCTTTTGTGGCATTCTGTGCTGTCTTCTATTGTGGTTCTCAGCATGCCTATGCGCCTGTGTTGAGCGTGTCTTCGACAAAAAAAATTGATGGTGGGTTTGTTTTGTGCACTGTGCTTTTGTGGCATTCTGTGCTGTCTTCCATTGTGATTCTCAGCATGCTTATGCGCCTGTGTTGCCAAATACATTTGTTTCGGAAGAGCTTTTGGATGCGATTACCCCATTCTTGATGGGTGTCCACTCCAGTGTCAATCTTCCCGAACCTGAATATCTTCCCGCTGAGGTGAGTTTGTTGTCTTGCATGGTTGGGACTGTGGACCATTGTGTTGTCCGCACTCACCGCTAGCCTGCAAGTTGTCCTGTTGAATTCTTTTTATAAGATGCAGGCTTGCTAGGTGCGAATTGGATGTCCTCACTCACGACTGGTGTTGAGAATCTGAAGGACAATTATATCTTCCTTGCTCCATCTTCATTTGGTCACCTCTCATGAGAAACATAGCAGTGGGCTTTCAGTTTGCATTATTGACGTTGTGTACTCTTGACCTGACCGGCTTGCAATTGGTTCAGCAGCCCTGTCAGGCAGGTCACATTGGTTCAGACTCTTCAGAGTGTATACATTGTTGATGATTGCGCCCATCTAATAGGGTACTCGTATCTACATGTAAACACATGCTGATACCAAATAATGCTCTCCAGTCCCTGGTGCAAGGAATATGAGTGTGAGCGATATACATAAAACCAAGTTGCGAAATCACACAGCTGAGCAAGTAGTAGTATCCCAAGTAGAGAGTACAAATGCACCGAGAAAACCATCCATAAAGAGCAATACAATGAAGTATTGAGCCAATGTCCAAGCCCGTAGGCCACACCAACACAGTATCCAGAGTCGCTCTTTCTGTCTGGCGCACAGCGCCCAGCCTACTCTACCATACTATCCTACGCTACAGCTGGTTCACACAACAGGATCACTTCGGCTCAGAAGAGCAATGTACATGACTGTCCACACCATCGGCGACCTCTCTTCATGTACCAGGTACGTA
>BFEA01000720.1:44394-56447 GCA_003427395.1 Chara braunii | reverse complement strand
AGAGAGAGAGAGAGAGAGAGAGGTCGAGCGATACAAGATTGGGTTACTACATACCTGCTGCGCTGAAGATACCGCTACGGCGAGAGAGAGAGAGAGAGAGAGAGAGAGAGAGAGAGAGAGATGAGCGATACAAGTTTGGTTGTCCCCTACCCATGAAGTGTTGTGCAGTCCCGTGGAGAAGAAGAGTGCGGCCCTAGCCGCAGAGCTTGGACACGGAGGGGATGAAGGGAGACGGAGTAGAGAAGGAGGAAGGAGGAGACATCGAGGTGGAAGACAAACATAGCGGAGGGTGAAAAAAAAAAAAAAAAAAAAAAAACACAGCGAGAAGGAAGAAGGGTGACGAAGGGGAGAAAGAGAGTGAAGGTTGGGGAGAGAGAAGGAGCCGGCAGCCATAGCTGACCGGAGGGTTGACCAAGCATTGACCAGAGGGTTGACCAGGCACTGATTGGAGGGTAAACCGGGGTGTTGACCGAGGGTTGTCCGCGTTGACTCAGTGTTAACTAAGGCGTTGACCGAAGCTGTTGACCAAGACTTTGACCAACCTGGAGTTGGTAACATCTCGCCAAGCCCTTAGCCTATCCCCTCGCCCTACGGATGTGCACTCACCCTGCGGTACTTGCTGAGTTTGAGTCTGTCTGTCTCTTCTTTCTGCATTGAGTCCCTTCTTTCCTAAGTGGTAGTACTGTGTGGATGAAGGATAGGGCCTGGATGACGAAACCCCTACCTGACCTTGTAGAGCTAATACCATGTCTAATCTCACTGTCCTGGAGGCCTAACCCTCCCAAGGACTGGTGCTGACCGGCGGGGCTCGGATTGGGCGTGACACGATGGACTTGAACGGCGGAGTTGGGGCTGACACACCAGGCAGTCTTAAGTGTTGAGGGCCTAGTTGACCCAAACCCCTACCGGACCTAGTAAGGCTAAAGACTGCGTCTGGCGACTCGACTGTCCCGGGGGACACGAACCCTCCCAAGGACCGGTACAGACCGGCGGGCTGCTCGGTGTGGCATGGTAGGCCCGAAAGGCTGAGTTGCGGGCTGTGCAACAGGCAGAACCAAGTTGATCACGTCGTCCTGACAGCGACGTTAAAGAGTTCCTGAGGAGTTACGGGGGATCTCCTTGGTTCAGTGGTGACAGCCATACTGTAGGTCTAGGCTGTCCTATCGTGCACCTATCACCATGGATGATTACCCGATGTACGGGTTGCTCGTGGGGTTCTCCCTTTGGGGGACCCTTTGGCGTTTCATTTTCCCATTGGGATTCTGGAACACGTTTTTGTGTAGGGTAGAGACGCGTACGGGGACGGGTACCACGCCTCACACGGCCGAGCAGGAAGCAAAGGCCGCTGCCATCCTGAAAGAGAGGAGAGAGAAGAAGGAGGCCAAGAAGAAGGCCTTACTGGAGGCGCAGGCGGCGAAGTTGAAGAATATTGAGGAGATGGCTAGAGAGAAGGAGAGGCTGAAGAAAGAGGAAGAAGCAGAGTTAAAGGAAGTGGAAGAGGAAGAAGAAGAAGAAATAGAAGAGGAGCTACTGGAGAAAGGAAGAAGAGGAAACAGAGGGGAGTCCAGTGAGTCAAAGGAGGACTTGATGGAGAAGAAGATTTCAGAGTGGGTTGCAGGATTGACCCTGGGAGAGGATGAGGAGGCGTTAATGTATGTGCCCAGGGACGAGCAAGAGGCGGCCGTGCGAGAGTGGGAAGCTGAAGGAGACCCACTCAAGCGGCAAGTGCTTGAAGATGAGAAGAGGATGGAGTGGAAGTTTCGCCTCACTAAGGAGAGGAAGAGAAGAATGGAGGCGGCAACAGAGGCGGCGCAAGAGTTGGAAGAGATTAGGAAGCAGAGGGATCAGATGGCGGTTCAAGTAGATTTATTGGGGAAGGTAGAGATCCTGGCCGAGAACGTGGAACGCCTGGCAAAGGTCCAGGAGGTTATTTGGAAGAGGTCAGGACATTGTTGTGCGTTCGATACGGTCGGGACTTAGGGACTTTGCTCGGGAGTTGGCAATGCAGGTGGGCTCGCATGTGACAGCCCGCCTTGAGGGCACTGAACGATACTGTGTTGGTGCCATTGAAGGCGCCAAGCTGACTGCCCCAAAGGAAGAGGAAACACGCCCCCGTAGGGAGCCGGTCAAAGTTAAGTTTCTTGATTCCTACAGTGGAAAGAAGGAAGAAAACTTTGACAACTGGGAGGCGAACGTTAAGACGTACGTGCACCTGCAGAAGGTGTCCCCCGATGAGCAAGTCCTAATCGCCATCCATGTGTTAAAGGAAGAAGCCGCCAGTTTTGCACGCTCCTTAGTCCGCGCTGCTAATTGCAGCGACGATGTGGTTGCGTACTCTGCCTTCACCCCCCTCGTTGACTATCTTAAGTTGCTGCGCGAACGATTTGCAGATGTCTCGCGCAGTGTCAGAGCCTCTGATCGATTGCAGACTATCCACTCTCGTCAGTGGAGGAGTGCCAAGGCACTCAAGGGAGTCATGGACGAGTTGGTGGCTGTTCCTGACCATGGGGGCACAGACACCCAATTGGTCAACCTCTTCTACCGGGCTATGCCCGAGTCGTTGCGTGGGCACTTCTTTGAGCAGAGCCAGCAACCCACCATAACCTACGACTCATTGAGTAGGGGAGTGGTGGCGTTTGAAGCAAAGTCTGTGTCAGTCTCCACTTTCTGGCACAAGGACTTGGATAAGGGAAATAAGTGGAAAGGTCGCACTATCTCAGGGCAAGTGAAGACAAAGGATAGCCTGGTCCTTACTTTAGACGAGGGTAGTGTCGACGAGATCCCCTACGATCAGATAGAGTGGGGGCTTGAGGAAGATAATAGTAGCAGTAGTCAAGGGAGGACCTAGGCTGCTGTCGCGGCTGGAGGGAGGCCGCAAGGAGGACGAGGCCAGGGCCAAGGGGGCCGGGCCTCAGGGAACCGTTCTCAGGGAGATCAGGGGGTTGGCGGCAGAGGAGGAAACCACCAAGCGGGAGGAAGGGGTCAAGGTCCCCCCCAAAACCGGTCTGGGAATAGGTCCCCTTATAGGAGAAGTGGATGGCACCCAGGGCTGCCACAAGGCAGGCCTTGGGAAGATCTGGGCCTGGACCAGCGCTTATGGCAACAGCGTGTGAACCAGGGGCAGTGCATCTATTGCGGTGACCCTGGCCACATCATTAAATATTGTCCGAAGTATAGAGAGGCTCGTTGGGCTGCACAAGAAGCAAAAGGCAGCCGCCGGTAGGGGTAGCAACTGCCCCTACCATAGGGCCATGTGGAGATGAGTTAGCAAGCCGGCACGAATCTCCCAAACCACATGAGCCCATGGCAGAAGTTGCAGGCCGGTGCCTAGATAGCTGCCCAGAGACTGTGTGTGTTAGAGTCTCTCTAGGCACTTCCCTCACAGGCGTGGCAGAGGAATTGAAGGAGAGAATGCCCGCCTGAGCCAAGATGAGGAAAAAGAATAGGGGGCAGCTCATATTAGTAGATACAGAGATTTTTAGAGGCCGAGCGGGCGCCTTAGTGGATAGTGGAGCCACTTGTAGTTATATCAGTAGGAAGGCGCTGCAGAAGTTGAAGTGGCAGTTAAAAGTCCAACGACTAGCGGACCCCATAGTAAGTATCCTTGCGGACAATCGCACCATGCGAGTAGAGGAGTACGTAGAGGGAGTCCAGGCGTATTTCCACCTAGAAAAGGATGGGAAGGTGGAAAAAGTTCTCCATTCCTTGTCTCTCCTCGTAGAGGATAGCCTCCCGTTTGACATAGTCCTAGGTATGGACTAGGGAGAGGCAGCAGGGGCCACACTCCACTTGAGGGAGCACGAGTGTAGGCTCCCTAGTCCATCAGGCGGTGTCAAGACTGCGCGCCTGTTTCATGTGTCAGGAGTAGACAACTCCCTGGCACCCTGCTGCCTTAGCGCTCCTGCATTCGCAAGGCTAGTGAAAAAGGAGCAGCTAGAGGAACATGTTTTTGTAACCTATGTTAGGCCAGCTACTGAGCCTAAGGAAGAGAAACCTATAGACCCTGCTATTGCCAAACTGCTGGAAGAGTTCACAGACTTAGCAAAGCCGCCGATAGGAGTAGTACCGCGGCCGATCCAGCATCCTATTGAGATTGAGCGTGGCAGTAGGACCCCAAAGGGAGCCGTGTATAGGATGTCCCCGCGGGAGTTGGAGGAGCTGCGCAAACAATTAGATGAGCTCCTAGAAAAGGGTTGGATTAAGCCCATTTTGTCTCCGTTTGGAGCACCTGTTCTATTTGTCCCCAAGAAGGAGGGAGAGCTTAGATTATGTATAGACTATAGGGGTCTGAACGCTATCACAGTTAAGAATGCTGAGCCACTGCCCAGGATGGACGGTCTTTTAGATCGGGTGCAGGGGTGCAGATATTTTTCGAAGATAGATTTGAAGTTCGGATATCATCAGATAGAGGTTCATCCTGATGATCAGTACAAGACAGCGTTCCGGACAAGATACGGGCACTACGAGTTCATAGTGATGCCCTTTGGACTAACCAATGCGCCAGTGACTTTCCAGCGATGTATGAATGATTTGCTTAGGCCGTGCTTAGATAGATTTGTTGTAGTTTACTTGGATGATATCTTATTGTTTAGTAAGACCTTCCAAGAGCATCAGGGTCATCTCATGCAGGTCTTGGAGAAGCTGAGAGAAGCTAACTTCAAGATCAACGCAAAAAAGTGCGAATGGGCAAAGACCCAAATTCTGTATTTGGGCCACGTCCTAGACGGAGACGGCATCAAGCTAGAGGATAGTAAGATTGCAGAGATCAGGGATTGGCCTACACCGCATACGTTGACAGAGTTGCGGTCATTCTTAGGCCTAGCGAACTATTGAAGGAAGTTCGTAAGGAACTTCTCCACTACCGCTGCACCCCTACGCAAGTTGCTAAGGAAAGAAACCATCTGGAAGTGGGATAGGGACTGCACGTCTGCCATGAAGAAGTTGAAGCAGGCACTAATAGAGTATCCAGTCCTTAAGGTGGCCGATCCGTCCTTACCCTTTGTCGTCAGTACGGACGCCAGTCAGTACGACATAGGTGCTGTTCTTCGGCAAGAGAATGACAATGGTTATAGGCCCGTAGAGTTCATGTCTGCTAGAATGCCTTCAGAGAAGATTGCAACATCTACCAATGAGAGGGAACTCTATGCCCTCAGGCAAGCGCTAGAACACTGGAAGCACTACTTGCTTGGGAGGCACTTCAAAGTCTATTCTGACCGCGAGACGTTAAGATGGTTAAAGACGCAGGCCAAGATGACACCTAAGCTTACTAGGTGGGCCGCAAAAATAGACCAGTATGATTTTGAGCTCAAGCCAGTCAAGGGAAAATATAATGTAGTTGCGGACGCTCTGAGTAGGAGAGCTGACTACTTTGGAGCGATAGTTCACTATCTGGACATCGGGGGAAGATCCTGCAGCAAGTTTTAAGAATGTATATTAGGCCAGATAAAGTCGACTGGGATGAGATGCTCCCCAAGGTAGCCAGTGCTTACAACAATAGTGTGCATTTGTCTACGTGCCGCACTCCCAACGAGTTGCACAAGCCCCGTTAACCGCTTGTGCGCGCAGACCGTTTGAGGGACTTAACTGGGATCAGATTCATAGGCTACCGCCCGGTACTAGGGAGTCCGCTATACAGCATGAGAAGGAACTAGCTACTGTTGTAGAGAACCTCAGGAGGGCCCAGCATAGGATGATGGAGCAAGCCAACAAACATCGTCGCCCCTCACAATTCCAAGTAGTCGACTTAGTCTGGGTCAAGGCTAAAGAGTTTGCTCCTGAGGAGAACATCTCGCAAAAGTTACTGCCCACATATAGAGGACCGTGGCCAGTTCTAGAAGTCAAGGGTGGAGAGGATGGTCCGTCCTACTCGATAGAGATCCCGGCACACCTCCACACCTACCCAGTTTTCCATGCCTCAAAGTTGTTGCCATGCACCGTGAGTGACCAGTTCCCATCTAGACGGTCCATGATCCCTCCAGACATGGACGGGAGGTACGACATTGACGGCATTGTAGGTGAAGATGTGTTCAGAACAGGAGGTAGAGGCCGTCCTCAGAAACAGTATAAAGTCAGGTTTGCATACCAGGAACCAGAGGACAACCGCTGGTTCACAAGGACCGAACTTCTAGAAACAGCTCCCGACGTAGTCAGGGCCTACGAAAGAGATAGGAAGGGTAAAGGTCCTGCCTTGAACTGAAATATTCTCGGAGGACCTCGAATTTAGGGCGGCGGGAGTGAAACGGTATTCACCAACCCGCAGTAGCTGATGCAGATCCCAGGGCTCGATCCCTAGTTCCCACCTTACCTGTGTACAGTACCTGTGTTGACCCGTGGAGTTGAACCCGCGACCTGTGTATTTGTAACAGCTGATAGGTCGTCGTCGTAGAGTCCGTAGGTAGCCTGGGTTTGATCTGTAGACTTGTCGGTTAGGAGTCTTCGCCAGGCTTAGAAGTCGTAGCCACAGCTTTCTGAAAGGTCAAGGTCGTAGCTAGTCCAGTCCTGAAGAGTCAAGGTCGTAGCCCCGACAGGACCGAAAGGCCAAGTCCACGGCCTTCTAGAAGGTCCCAGTGGTGGCCTTTCGAGGCTGCCCAAGTTTAGGCRGAGGCAAGTGGGCAAGTGGTGGAAGTCCACCGTGCAGAGTCAGCAGTCCCAGTCCAGTCAGTCYGGTCCAGTCAAGCAAGTACCGCCTGGGRCTGTGTGCACCGTGGGCCAGGGAAACAAGGGCASACYAACRAGTCACWRAAGTATAAATCAAGAGSCCGCGCACARCCATTCATTCATTCCTGCGGAAGCCATRCGGAAGCGCTGTCTCAGCGGCTTGTGYGAGGAGGTCTGCAGTGACGCCTGAAGTTGAAGTGGGCGAGAGAGACAAAGTGCAGCCATAGCGATAGGGTAGAGGCAGCCATCGCTGCCATAGCTGTAGTTTAGAGTGAAGTGTGTGTGTGTTGTGYGAGTGTTCAGAGTGGTGCRTGTGGGATATCCAGGGTGATCCGGTGTATGTGAACARTGAGTTGTGGGCGCTGAGTYGCCATAGCCAGTGGAAGTGAACTCTTATCTGGRTGCCATATCTCTGAGTTCTGAGTGGGCGCATGTCGCCAGTTTGCTGCGATGCTGTTTACATGCATGAAAAGTGTGAATGAGACGAGTCTGATTGCAAATTCCTGTCCTCACTTCTTCTTTCCTTGCCAAATTTCGAGCGTGGGAACAACCAAGGCTACATACCAGATCTGTGGTCGTTTTATTCGTTTTTTGTGGAGGGTTATGGTATTGATTTACGAGCATCACGCATAATCTTTGTCAGCTGGCATTCAATATGTGCTGTTATGTCTTCTTTACCTCTTTCACTATTCATTTGTGCCAATTTCCCACTTTTGGGGAACATGATGTATCTTCAGCACCTTCTCTTCCACGATACTTGTGCATTTCAGGAGTCTCCTATCTATTTTTTGCTGCACACTCTTCTGTTGTGTCCCATGTGTGCAAAGACCAGTCGGCAGACTTATGTCCTCGATCTGGAAATTGAAGCATGGTGACAGAAATGCCAGCTCTCATTTACACACCTTATCCCCCTCCCTCCCCCCTTCCCAGGAAAAGGACAGGCATGTGGGGTTAACCGTTTCTATTATGGAGAGTGTCAACCCAGAAATTCAGAACGTGAATTATAGCTAACATGTGGTTGCCCGCCGCAGCTTCGCTTGCGGCAGAACAGAAATCCTTCCAGACACTTTCTACATGCAAACTGTTATGTAGCAGGTTTCCATGTAGAAGAAACTAAGGTCAAGCAGCTTGTTTCAAATTTGAATTTACTGATCTGAGGAGAAAAGGGGTTGTTGTGGTGACAGTCCGCAACACACAGGCTTAGGCAGAGCTCGGCCCTTGGCACAGCCGGATGACACTACATGGGGTGGGCAGTATTACATGGGCTGGGCGGTACTATGTGGGCCAGGTGGTAACATGTGGACCGCACGGTACCATGTGGGACTGTGTCATTCTATTTGGGCTGGATGGTACTAACACACACGGCCACAAAAGAAGAAGGAAAAACACTGCCACCATCATGTAAAGCTGTCCCCTATGCAGTCTGCTAGGTGGTACTATGCTGGACGGGAGGTGCTATGTGGGGTGGGTTGTACAATATGGAGTGGATGGTACTAGCACACAGAGCCCCAAAACACACAGCATACACACAGGAACGCCCCGATACACACTTAGCCCAACTCGCTCCTTGGCACGGCTATGTGATACTATGTTGGCCGGGTGGCATTACGTGAGCTGGGTGATGCTATTTGGGTGAGTGGCATGATGTGGACTGGGGATGTGGGGAGGGTCGTCTGATGATACCGACATACGTGCCCACAAAACAAAAGGTAAAAAACACACGCACACACGCATGATTCCAGTGCAATCCGAACTCATGACTTGTTTACTAACAGTAAGGTTTGTATTGCTCATCCACACGGCGGGTGCTTGAACGCCTTTGGTGGGTTACATTTGATTCCCTTGCACGTGTCAAACTTATGACCTGTTCACTGACAGTCATATTTCTACTGCTCATCCACACACCTCAGGTGTGTACTTGTATTTTCAGCAACGCTCCTAGTTCTATTCGAATGCAGACCTGGCCGTATGCCGAGACAACAGACCAGAAGAAGATCGTAGCCCTGAATGACAATAGCCACATGTCCACAGTGCACGGTGTTGACGCGCAAGACTACAAAGCAGCAAAACCAAATGGCCGAGGCGCAAAACGACAAAAGCAGAAAAACATGACACCCAACAACAAAACAACCTCGCCAACACCCAAGGAAAAACAACAACAACAACAACAACAACAACAACAACAACAACAACAACAACAACAACAACAACAACAACTTGGTTGCGGCCCCATCTGCAAAAAGGCCTCTGGGGACAGCATCACGCAAGACCCTCTATTTGCTTCAAGACGATAGAGATAGAGGTAGAGAAGGAATCTTGTCTTGTGCTTGGCGCTTGTTCTCACACTATTTGCAACACTTCCCTTCCCCTATCTTAAAGAAACTGATGTATTTTCCCAATCAGAGAGAACAATCCTGTACTCCTACGTTTTTTGTGTTCTCCTTCGCAACTCTCCTACATTGTAAGTGTATTGATATCAATTTTGAAGTTCCTGACTGGATTTGGTTCTTCCTGAGACCCTGTATATTATCATCTGGATTACTCAGGAGCTTCGGTGGTCTTATCCTGTTTCTTGTATCATGTCAGAACTTGGAAGTATAGAGTACTGATGGTGTTGTCTGCTGGTCGCTTTGTGGTTGTATGTGTGCACGTGCGTGTGGTGTGTGCATGTGTGTGTGTGTGGGTGATGTGTATTCCGTCATGTACATCTCAATTTCTTGGGACTCTGTGTGCGCAAGGGCAGTTGGTTTTAGTGGACTTGGATAGTAACCGATTTATTTTTAGTAAGGAGATCCCGACCATCCCTGAGCCAGAGTTGGGGCAATTGCGAATATCAATCTCGCGGCTGGTTTATCCCGATCTGCTTTCAATTGACAGGGCCACTAAAGCTCATCAGTGCGGCCAGGATGTGCGCTCCCAGAGACTGAGGAAGCGGTGGAATGCGTCACATGATGATGAGTTGCGGTAAGTTCTCTCCTTGGAGATTGTTCATTCAGACTTTGCCTGGCAGGCATGTTTGCCCTGTTGCACTCATTTCCTGAGGAAGCTCCATGTTCGGATCCCAATTCAACAAAGGAATTCAAATTTCAAGTATTGTTTCTGTCACCAGTAAGTACAGTTCTCCCTCCTCATGTTGTGTGCTTTCTGAATCCGTTGCTGTTTGAACTTCGGAGTGTTCCATAACTTCCATTTATCGACTGCCAGAGAAGATAGAAGGAATACTTCCCGTAGTCAGGTTTTCTACTTCAAAAGTTTTTTTACACGTTCTATTAGCCTCTTGTGTTCTCTCAGCTGGTTGGAGATTGCGTGATTGCCCTACTTACACGACTGTGGGTGGCCGGGACTATGTGTGTCTGCAGGCTGATTTTTTTAAGGTTCTTTGCCTCCATTCTAGAAGGCTATTGGGACTTCTTGGTAAGATGCTTGATGATGAGCCTTGATCCCTATTCACAATGCCTATCCATCTGGAGCCTGGACTTTTCACATTTACCAGCAGCAAATTCCAATGTCATAGTGCTGGCAATGGCTCAATGGCCAGACTAGTTGTTGAAAGTAATATGGAATGTTCAATGTTGTAGATCGCACTTTGGTGAGAAAGTCCAGTTCAGATGTTTGCCCAATAGGCTTCTACCAAAGATTGCCATCTGAGTTTCGAAGCGTTTGGGAAGGGTTTCAGTTTCATAACAATTAGACTTTCAGAACATGTACCAAAGAATGTCATAAAATTTCAAGCATTGTGAGGATTTTAATTTGTTCACAACCACACAAGTATTTGCAACTAAGGCGTGGATGTGTTGTAGTTTAAACCTGGGTTAATTTTCTGTATGCCTGAGCGAAAAGTTCACAAAATGTTGGGTTATAGTTTAAACTTTGAACTTTGGAGTTTAAACCTGGGTTAATTTTCCACACACCCGGGCATGAATGCCACATACAGACACACATCTGGCTGCTCAGCGGGACAGGAGCTCGGGGCGGAGTTGCATGCAGTCGCAGCAGGAAAAAAAATATATTTCTAATGAATATTTTATCTGAGTACGGATGCCGCCCAGCCGGGCGGGGCCGGGTGGGCCGCCCGGGCAAACCGGGCAGGCAAAAAAACAGCCCAGAATTTTTTTATTTTTTTTTTGAAGGCGGGGTCCTCCTGTGCTCGGTGAGAGGACCCCGAATCTGCAATAAAATTCTGGTTTGGGGGGGGTGCAATAACCGATGCCATATGTTGTCTGAGGGCCGAACGCGGCAACCCTCAGTCCAGGCCACATAAGGGGGCAAAGGCCCTAAGTCTGCTACAGGGCCTGGACGCCAGGCAGTTGACCGTAGTCAACTGCCGGATTTCCAAAGGTCAAAATCAATGTGTACCCAGACCAGGCCGCCGGTCAAGCACACACACTTGTTTGTATGCAGGTACCCGGACAGCATCCAAGCCAGGTGGAAAACTGCAACTGTATGCGATCCAGACCTTCGATGGCGGGTCAATCTGGACGACTGCGACTCGTGGGCTGGAGGCCAGACCTCCGAGTTAAACACTACATAAGCTGGGGTGAAACAGTTTTCACCTTTGGCAGTAGCCGATGCAGATCCCAGGGGTCGATCCTTTGACCTCAGCTTACCTGTGTACAGTATCTGCACAGTTCCCTGGAGTTGAACCCGTGACCTGCACGATAGCCAGTGGTAAGTAGGTCGCCGTAGGTTGTAGGCTGTAGGGAGATTCGAACTGTAGACCTGTAAGGTAGGAGTCCAAGTASAGTYCAGAGGCCTAGCTTTAGTCCTTCTAGAAGGTCGGCAAGTGGTCAAGTGGTGAGTCTAAGGTTGGCCCACGTTTTCAGACGAAGACAAGTGGCAAGGTCAACAGGTAGGACCTCAGTGCAACTGCACTGAGTCGACGGTACGACTGCCTACAGTCAGCAGAAGGGTCTAGAGAGTCCCAGTCCAGTCCAGCAAGTACCACAGGGGGACTGTGAGCACCAAGGGCCGATGGCAAAGGGCAGACCAACGAATTTCTGAAGTACAAATCAAGAGGCAGCGCCCAGCCATTCAGTCATTCCTGCGTGAGCCATGCGGAAGCGCTGCCACAGCGACTTGTGCAAGGAGGTCTGCAGATGAGCCCGGAGGACGCAGTGGGCTAGAGAGAGGGAGTTAGCGTAGCGATAGGGTAGATGCAGCGACAGCTGCCATAGCTGTAGTTAGTAGTAAGTGTGTGTGTGTCCGAGTGTTAGAGTGATGCGTATGGGATATCCAGGGTGATCCAGTGTATGTGAACAGTGAGATGTTTGGGCGCTGAAGTCGCCATAGCCAATTGAGAGTGAACTCGTATCTGAAAGCCATATCTCTGAGTTTTGAGTGGGCGCATGTTGCCAGTATGCTGCGTTGCTGTTTACATGCATGAAAAGTGTGTTTGA
>BFEA01000720.1:22757-34955 GCA_003427395.1 Chara braunii | reverse complement strand
ACCGGCCAGGCGACCCGGCCCCCCGCCCGGGCGGCGAGCCGGGCGCCGGGCGGCCCGGAGTGCAGCCTAGATTTTTTTACACTTTGATAGTTTTCCAAATCAATGATGGTCAGAGTTTGCCTCAACAGTAAATGTTCTGTCTTGTTCTTCTCGGCATTCCCTGCTTAAACCACCAGTCCTTTTCCGGGGTACCTTGTTCTGATGCGCGTGTTAACACAGCAAAAAACCATGGATAAGGCCTACCGGAGGGAAAAGGCTGGCCTTCCCTGGGAAGATCGCCCCACGACTGTTCAGTTTCTTCAAGGCCGGGCAAACAGAGCATTGGACAAAACATGCTAGGAGTGGTGCTTTAAGGAAAAGGATTGCTTAGTGACCAAACGAGGTGTTTTACAATGGTGGTCATGTTTTGAACTTTTGCCCCCTTGTTTTGTTGTTATTTTGCAGACTGGAACACCATCGAGTGTTGGATTCAGCAAGCAGGCATTTCTCAGGAAGCGGTCTCGCATTTACAACAGGCCACCAGAGCCAATGGTTCGTATATTTTTTTGTCTGATGCATCAATAATGTCAGATGTTGGATGGTCATCCAGCTGACAGTCACGAATCGGTCTTGTTGGGTGTGTAGCAAAGTGGCTGAGGGATGTTGTGCCAGTGTTTTTTGTACTCTGGCAACCACGAATCGGTCTTGTTGGGTGTGTAGCAAAGTGGCCGGGCAATAGCGAACTTCAACAATCAAACAGCATCATACATATGAGTCCAGATAGTCTTGACCTCAAACCAACAGCAGAATTGCATCACGAGATTCACCAAATATGAACACACCAAGAGTTCATAATTGACAATGCTGAAATAGTCCCATCATCATCAACGAAGAACCAGAGTTGATATCCTATCTGGCGCTCGGCGCCCAGACTACATGTGGCAGATCCTATCTAGCCTACACTACGATGCCGAAAGATGACGTCAACAGCTTTCCCGTAGTACGAGCATATGGCGACCAATGTCGCACGCTTCCAGCACCAGGTATGTCTCTCGCCACACTCACAACCTCGTTCCCCAACGCACAGATGCCACTAGCACCCAAGGACCACCCTGTCCCACACCCAGCTTACAGCAGCGCAGCTCGGCTATGGCTGCGTGCTCCTTCCCTGCTCGCCCGTGAGAGCGTAGGCGCCAGCCAGCAAATAGCGCAGCAGCTTGCGAAGCATGCAGCCAGCACCCGAATGCCGAATGCGGAGGCAGGCCCTTTGCTATATCGAAGTGGCCTGCCTGCGTCAAGTCCCAGGAAGCTTCCAGTAGGCCCCGGTAGCCTGAGGCCCAGTCCACGCAATGCAGGCCTTGGGCCTGTGGTGGTTGTGTGCGCCCAACTGCCCTTGGCCTGTGTCTGGCCCAGTACCCATATCCAGCCCAGGGCCTGCTTTCCATACATTCACATAGGCGGCCCAGGGCCTGGATTCTTTCAACCAACTGGCGCTGCGCAACTGACTGAATTTCTTTCAGTTGCGTGGGGCCTGGAAAAGAGGCCGAGAGGGTCTGTCGAGCCTGCCTTCACTTAGGGCGGCCGACTATGCTGCAAAGAGGGCCCCTTGAGGGGCTTATCGGGTGCCTGCCTCGCAAAAGGGTGACGGCCTTGAGATATCATTCCCGAACTGACCAACCCCAGGTTATTCAGAATTAGCTGATTTTATTCATCTGGTGCCATCTGGATTCGTTCTCAGGTAGTCATTTCTGGTGGATTGATGCAGCACGTTAGCGGGATTGACACAATGAGTTAGCATAGAATTCAAAGTGAATCGGTATGAACTTACTATGAAGCTTTTTTGGCTTCACTTTGTAGCACTTGTAGGTCATCGAACCTTCTTGGGGTTGTTTCAAGGATTGTCTTATGTCGGGCGGAGTACGGGGCGCTCATTTTAGTTTATAGCCAAAGGTTGTCCGAAACATTGGTTTACATCTTGCAGAGCAGGACATACATGCTGCATGTTTTAATTCATTTACTTCAATGTTGAGTTCTTGCCTCGCTGTCTCAGCAGCTAGCAGGTCACTATCGAAGGCTACTTGGGGATCATCCTTGATCCTTCAGGGACGGGTGGTTTGGTTCTGTATCCGAGGTAGTAATTAGTCACTGCACATCGGTATGCAAGCCCAACTTTACGTGGAAAGTTATGGTTTTATTGTGTGGTGCAAGTTCAAACTTTAAACTCAATTTTGGCATCCGGTAAGTGACAGTTGGGCATTTGTATGTTGTGGTATTGTTGTTGTCCTTGGTTCTATGTGCGACATTTTTATGTGCGGCATTTCATGTGTCCATTTGCGTGCTGTCGTTGATGGCCATGGGGTTGTTTTGGGAGCCTTGTCTGGTTGTGGTGGTCTCTCATGGATACAGTTGGAGACATGGCTGAACTCACAGAATTTTCAGGGATTTTTGGAGAAATGTGGACATGAAAAGAAGCCAAGTCTTCTAGACCGTGCAATTGAGGCACTTTCTAAGGGTGGCGATATATCACAAGCATTGCTGAGGCCCGTTGAGGTGCCTGAGATTGTCACAGTGCAAGATTCGCGGGCCAGCCAGAGTTCTGGTGAGTGACGAATGTAGACTTATTTTCCTCTCACAGAGTCCTTCCTTGACGCGGTTGCCTACCTTTATGTCACAATATCATTATGAAATAAGATTGGTGGGTTATGAATGCATCCACTTTTTCTTACACAGCCCTCCCCTCTTGCCACCATTCCCTGACTTGCGTAACGAATCATCAAACCAAGAGGCTAAAAACATTTGGAAATCTGTGAACGGAGATTTTAAGTATTTGAGAATGCAACCTTGTCACCTGGCGATAAGTTATTTGTCATTCCATGGAATTCATCCCGTCTGCCATGCTGTTGCATACTCGTGAAACACAGCCATAAGTACGGCGCAGATTCCCTAGAATCGACCAGATAATACAAAGTACAAATACAGCTGAAGACTTGATACACATGGACTGACTCAAACCTGACTCAGACTGCAACAAATCCCTCACAAACATACATCGGTGGTGTGAAAGCCCTGGCCTTGGACATAGAAGAAAAGGCCAGGGTCAGCTCTCATACACAGATGAATGGAGGGGAGGAGCGACGAAGGGAGGAGGAGAGGGAAGATGACGTCAACTCAGCGTTTCCCAAAATAGTATGTCGAAATGTCAGAAGTAGCGAAAATCCGAATGTCGCGAATACAGAGTCTCAGAGTGTCTCAGATATTGATCTCACAATGTTAAGTTACATCTCCAGAGGTAGTGAAGTCAGATCCCAAAAGTAGTCCTCCACCTGCAGCCTCAATGTTGCTATCTCCAATATCATCTGAACTCGTAACCATCCCTCATACTTGTAGTAGTCCAGTAGCCTAGTGGGAGTAACCGAAGAAGTGGACTTATACTTAGAGGGTAGGAGGAGAAAGAAGTGTAGGAGGGGAGGAGGAGAAAGAGGAAGAGGGAGGAAAGGCGAAGCCTCTCTCTCTGATACCTGGGTGGGCGCGCTGACTCTGCTGAAGTCCGCTGGGCCGAGCTCAGCGATGCAGCTATGGCGCTGCAGTGCTGGCGCTGGGTGGCGTGCTGGACCAGAGCGCTGGTGCCAACCGCTGCTGCGCTAATCCTCCTTGTCGCTCCGCTATTCTCACGCTGAGACGCAATCCCAGACTAACCTGTAGACTAACCTCCCTCCTGAGGCTGGTACCCAGCTAATATAGTGCTGGGCCGGCCTCAGTACTACAGGTGCCTTCAGGTGTGGACCGTTGATCAGCCCCAACGGTTCAGATCCGATTCCAAAATCTGAAAGTAAAGTGGCACCTAAGCTGCGCTGCCAGCCGGTCCTATCGATGGACCGGTACCTGGCCTAACCCAACTTGCCGTTGGGTCTGGTGGGGTCTAAACTAGGCCTACCGGACTCTAATCTGAACCGACGGTTCCTAGGCCTACCTGGACCTGGCTGGGACCGTCGTGACCTGGTACCTAGGCCTAACCCGTGCCTACTACAGAACCGGGCCCTAACTGGGGCCCGTGTGGTATCAGTATGCCACACACTCCCCCCCTTGAAGACCGAGCTAACTGTGAGGGCGAAGCTGTCTGTCTGATGTCCGTGTGGGCCGGGCAGGTTGGGCAGCTTCCTTAGCAAGTTGCTGTTTTTCGTAGTGCGCGAAAGGGGTGTGTCAGGTCAGCTCATGAAATCCAGCGTGTGTCGTCGGGATCACATTGCTTGAATGTAACTTTGTACTGCATCGGCTTGTTGTCGTGCTTGCGATGAGCAAGGACACGGTCGACCTCCTGGTGACCGTCCATTGAAGGAGGGTTGCGGGACCGTCCGCTTGGAAAGTCCGTTCGTCAGGCTGGAGTGTATACTGCCAGCTTCGAAGCGTGAAATACTGGGTNGTCCATTGAAGGAGGGTTGCGGGACCGTCCGCTTGGAAAGTCCGTTCGTCAGGCTGGAGTGTATACTGCCAGCTTCGAAGCGTGAAATACTGGGTGGACCGTCAAATGCGGGGGGATCTCGATTACGAAAGAGGGACCCCCGGGGTCGCCGCCAGCTGCTGAAGTGACCTTCCGACGGTCCATTGAAGGAGGGTTGCGGGACCGTCCGCTTGGAAAGTCCGTTCGTCAGGCTGGAGGGTATACTGCCATCTTTGAAGCGTGAAATACTGGGTGGACCGTCAAATGCGGGGGGATCTCGATTACGAAAGAGGGACCCCCACGGTCGCCGCCAGCTGCTGAAGTGACCTTCCGTGGCCCAAACCACTTAGGGAGGAGCTTGCGCGAGACGTGCTGCTCAAGCGTGAATTCCTCGGAGGTGACCCAAAAAGGTCGCCAGCGTGGGTCGTCAAATGCATACGGACCTAAGCCTTTTGCATATTTGCGCGGGCTTGGGCCAGCAGATCCCGGTACTTCCGTGTAGAAGCGGGGGAGCAAGCGGCGTCGATATCGGCAGGCCGTGGAAGCAAAATGTATGCGAAGATACGGCCTTTCCGTCCACCGTGATGCAACTCGAATGGAGTCACGCCGATTGTCGGGTGCACCGAAGTGTTGTAGGCGAATTCGATGTCGGGAAGATGGTCAACCCAGTCCTTTTGATCCCGGCGGATGAGTGTGCGGAGCATCATCTGCGCAGTCTGGTCCGCACGTTCGGTTTGCCCATCCGTTTGAGGATGTCATGCGGAACTCTGTTTTGTGCTGGTGCTGGATTCCACCATGAGTGCCGTCCAAAAGGCTGACATGAAACGAGTGTCGCGGTCACTGACGATGTCTTCCGAAACGCCGTGGCTGCAAAACCAGCCGGTATGCAAAAGTCGTGCGAGCTTGGGAGCCGTCGCATGATACTTGCATGGAAGAAATCGAGCGTACTTGCTCAAACGGTCGACGACCGTGAGAATACCATCATGGCCAAGGCGATCGCGAGGGAAAGGACTAGTCACATCCATAGCAATGGAGAGACCTGGTTCTCGAGGAATCGGCAGTGGTTTCAGTTCGTCGTACGGGAGCTGATGGCGCCCTTTGTTCCGTTGGCAAAGTGCACATGACTGAATGTACCGGTTGACGTCGATGATGATGTCCGACAAATGAAATCGTTGACGGAGTCGTGCAAGTGTGCGTCTGACGCCAAGGTGTCCCTCCAGCCGCGAATCGTGGTATTCGCCAAGGAGGCGAGTGCGCAAGATGCGGGTCTGGGGAACACTCAACAAATCCTTGCCTCGCGTATGGAGAACCAAGTAGCCGTCGACAATTCGATAGTTGCTTGCTGGCGGGTGATCCGATGATAAGTCCGCGTAGAGTGTGGAGAATCCCGGATCCGACTTGTAGCCGTTTACGAAATGTTGTTGCAGGTCCTCGTCGAGGCCGAATGTGGAGTGCACCAAGGCGCAAAGATGGGGTCTTAGCGAGAGAGCATCCGCTGCCTTGTTCGAGGGGCCCGGAATATGCTTGGAGGTGAAGTCGAACCGGTCAATGAAATACATCCAGCGACCGATTGTGCTGCCGACCTTGTTTTGCGTCTTGTAATAAGTCAACGGATTGTTGTCCGTTGCCCATGTAAATCGTCGACGCCCGAGGAGAAAGTGACACCAACGCTGAAGTACCGTGACGAAAGCTAGCAGTTCCTTCTTCCTCGCATTATCAAGGGAATTGATGGGCGGCACCTTTTGGCTGAAGTACTCAACGGATGCCAGTTTGTGCCGTCATGCTGTTCCAAAACCGCGCCAATGTTGTAGCCGGAAGCATCCGTAGTCACTTTGGTAGGCAAGGTCGGGTTATAGATGCTCAAGACGGGAGCCTGAAGCAAAGTCGTCTTCAACGTACGGAACGCGTGTCGGGCTTCGTCGTTGAACTCGAAGGGCACCAAGGGGGACTGAAGTCGCGTCAATGGTGTAGCGATCCGTTGGAAGCTCTTGACGAAGTGCATGTAGTATGATGCTAAGCCGAGAAAGGAGCTGATGTCGGTAGTACACGCGAGGTCCGACCAATCTTGAATGGCTTGTACTTTGTCCGCGAGTGGACGAATGCCTTGCGACCTAACGTAATGGCCCATATACTCCAGCTCCTGCTGGGCAAACTCGCACTTGTCGCGGTTCGCCTTGTACTTGGAGATACAAAGCTGCTCCAAAACGTCGCGAAGGTGCTCGAGATGCTCGTCCAGCGACCGACTATAAACCAAGATGTCATCAAGGTAAATAAGTACGGTGCGGTCGAGCAGGTCGCGAAATTTTGTCGTCATGGCAGCTTGGAAGGTGACCGGGGCATTGGTGAGACCGAAAGGTATGACGATCTACTCAAAGTGCCCATACTCTGTCTTGAACGCAGTCTTGTACAGATCTCTTGGCTGGATCTCGATGTGGTGATACCTTGATTTGAGGTCCAACTTTGAGAAGTACTTAGCGCCGCCTAGTCGCTCGAGAAGATCATCGATCCGACGTGCTTGATGTTTGCGTGTTAAGTTTCCGATAGTCGATACACAAACGGAGGTCCTTGTTCTTCTTCTGAACGAAGAGAACGGGGGCACTGTATGGCGGACAGCTAGGGCGAATCCAGCCCTTGGCCAAGAGGTCATCTAGTTGTGCCTGGAGCACTTGAAGTTCCTCTTCGCTCATTCGCGCGGAGGTACGGCGCCGTCCTCGAGAGTGATCCCGTGTCGGATGGGCTTATCCGATACTACTCCGGTGGGAGCTTGAAAGACATCCTCATAGCTGTCAAAAAACTCGATGATGCGTGGGTCCGATGTGTCCGTCTTGGCTTGGTCAACGGGTGGGAGGGCGTGAAGAAAACAAATGCCCATCTCCTCGACGTCGTGCCGGCGGATGGATTGGTGAATGCTTGCCACGGAGACCACGTGACAACCAATCGATGGATGAGGAGGCGGCACCGTGCATGGAACTGGTTCGCCACGCCGATCATGAACGTGAACGGTGAGTCAGAAAAAGTTTACTGGGTGGTCTTCGCTTTGCAGCCACGACATGCCTAAGATCATATCGAACTTAGTGTCCAATATGTCGAATGACACGGCCTCGCATGCGAGCACGGCAAAGTACATGGGCACAGAGTCAACGCAGAGGTCGATTGACTTTTGTGTGTGACCATCGGCCAACGTGACGTGCGTAGGCTGACTTTTCCTTCCAACGCGCGGGCCCAGCCTGGCGCGTATCATAAAATCTTGGCTGATATAATTGCGAGTCGCTTCACAATCGATCAAGGCACTGCATGTTGCCTTTCCGATCTGAATGTGGATGTAGAGGAGTTGTGCGTCGATGTCGACGTACCGTTGCGTTGCATGGTCGTGGTCGATCTTCGCGAGGTAGCAGTGAAGGTCAACAACCGCTACTCCGCCGTCCGTCGACGGAGGTGGTACTGCAGCGTGCAAATATTCGCGCAAATGTGCCATCAGGGCGTTGCAATGCGGTGTTGGTAAAGAACCGGTGGAGGGAAGAGGCAACCATTGGAAGTCCTCAACCGTCAACGGGTCGAGTTCCTCGAGACTCGCCCAAGTCGACGAATCCTCCAACAGAAGGGCTGGTGAAGCAACCGGTTTGTTGTCCGACGACGGTAACACCGAGCATGCACTTGAATCTTGCACGTGGAGAGGCTGGTTCAACGGTGGGACCAGCTGGACAGCATAGTTCTCAAAGTCAATCTGAGAACTTGCGACTACCGCGTCATCCCCGGACGTGAGAGAGACTGCTAGCAAGGCAGCCGAGTCCGGCGGACTGGGAAGTGATGTCGCTGCACTTCCCGCGGTGCTCAGTTTCCCGAGCCTGGACGCTTGACATTTTCTTTGTCTTTGTCCTGGCACGTACTAGTGATGTGTTTGGTGTTGTTGCACCATAAGCAGCATCCCCATTTTTGTCGTAACTTGAACATGTTTTCGGTGATCCCGAACTTTGTCCATGGTGACTGTCTTGCTCCATCTCGCGACACTGTTTTTGCCTTTTGTTTTCCCCCACGGGGTCTTGAGCGTTGCGGTGGTATCGCTGCCGCCACATCTCCGTCACTTGATGTCGAAACGGCTGCGTGGTCCTCACTAGATCCTTGCTGGATCGCTGCTACGTGTGGAGTCCGCTGACCTTTGCTCTTCTCCAAGTAACCAGGCTGTTGGCGGGCCTCGTTGGCCGCTCGCCGGTGACCTTGTATGAGTTCCCTTGCCTTTGAGATCATCTTATCAAAGGTCTCATACTGAAATTCGCTGCCAAGGGCAGCTGTCAAGGCGTCGCAAGATTGGGCGAAGAACTCGGCCTGGATTGAGTCGAACGGCAGGTTCAACTCCGGGGTGGCGACGAGTCTTTGCCACTCAGTCAGCCATTCCCGTGATGGTTGCTGGCCTTGAAACATGCGGAAGATCTTGTTCAATGTGTGACGTTTGTCGTTGTTGACCATGAACCGGGTCTTCCACTTCTTCTCGAAGTCCTCCCAAGATATCTTGGTGTGGAGGGTGGCGATGGTGCATTCCAACATGACGGCCATGTGAGTTATGAATGCTTCTGCCCCTCCAGCGTCAAGCCGCCGTAGTGGTGGGACGTGATGTACATCCGCCTCCGCGTTGAATGCCATCCACCATTGTAGCGGATCCGTCTTGTGGTAGTCGTCGAACTTCTCAATCATGAAGTTCGGCATTTTCCATTCCTTGACGACAGCGGCCGTTCCTTGTTGAACGCAGTCGCTGAGTGTCTGCAGCTGATTGCTGACCGTACGTCCCGGCAAACTTGCTGATGTCGCCAAGGGATGTGACTACGTGGTTGATCCGCTCGTCGAGTTGCTTGGATTGAGCGGCCAAAGCTGGGCTGCAGTCTGAAACTGCACTGCCCGTTGACTCAACTGCAGATAGACTTGCCAACCCCGTGCTGACCTTGGTCTGCAGCTGATCGTTGATGGTCTGCTGGTGACTGTTGGCGGCCTGCAGAGTGCTGTTCTCTGGTCCAGCGTTCGAAAAGTTCCTTCGTAGCGGATGAAGATCTGCCGCATGGCCACCAGTTCGCGTTGCTGCCAATTGCACGTGTACAACAGATTTTCCATCAATACTGCTATGGCCTCCTTGCTTTTCTCTTCCTCGGTCGGCTCGTCTTGTTCTTCGGTTGCTTGAAAGTGCTGCTGTCGAAATAATCTGCGGTACATAGATTCTTCGTTTCCGAGCTCCATTGCGGCCTGGTAACGAACTTGATGCTGACTTGCCTCCATCTGCTGTTGTTGCAACCGTGTGGCTGCTGCAGCTTCTGCTGTGGCCCACTGACGCGCTGCCTCGGCCTCTGCCAGTTGGCGTTGAGTCGCCTGCCGGCGGGTGGCTTCTTCCTATTCCCACTTGCGAAGTGCAGCTGCTGTAGTCTCCGTGTATAGTTGGAGACGTTCGAGAAACGCTAGTTGCGTTTCATCGCCCTGCTGAACTGGCATTGGAGGAGTGACCGGCCTCTTGGGGCTGTCTTGCGCATTGGCGTCACCGGCCTCGGCCATGGTCGTGCGTCGTTTCCGCGGTATTCGAGGTGCCTTGGGACCCTGTTGGGGCTGAGTTCCCTTGGATCCGCTCCCAGCAAGTCGTTGACTGCGGCGCATCTAACAGTCCCGGCTCCGCGCTGCTGCTGACGGGTCACTGCTGAGGTGCAGCACTGCTGTCGTGGCACTCTGAGGTGGCACGCTGCTGACGTGTCCGGAGACTGAAGTCCGTATTACCGGGAGGAGGAGAGTGAAGGCAGGGGTGGGAAGAAGGGAGGGAGGCAAACAATGCATCGACAGTCCCTTTCTGCCCTGACCTCGGACTTGACGCTAATCAATAGAAAAAAAATTCCCCCCACAAAAAAAATTGTATTTTAAAAATTTTAATACTAAATAATTAATTATTTAATTTAGTAAATTTTAATCAGGAAAATACGAGTTAATTAAATAAAATTTTAATTTTGGCGAAAATTAAATATATAATTAAAGAATATGCAAGGAACATGAATGTGGACGAAGCAAAGAAATCCCAATTGCAAATCACACTGAAGTCCAGGTAGTCAAACCAAGAGCAGATAACACAGTGGAACCGAGCAGTCATCCATTTGAGAACGATACAGCAAAAGTCGTGAGTCAATGTCCAAGCCCAATCGGGCAACACCAACAACATAACCCGAAGTAGCCTTCTCTCTTGAATGGCGCCAGGCGCCCTATCTACTCTACAGCCTATCCTACAACTACTGTCATGGAAGCAACCAGACGACTTGACGACCAGCTAGTGATGACGTCAACACCAATGCTGACCTCCTCTTCCACCAGGTACGTCATTCTCTCTTGTCCCTCACTCTCCCTTGGTATCCCACACAGCGCTCTTCACTTCCCGAAGAACCACCTTCGCCCTCACCTCCTACAGCGCCCTCCTACAGTCTGGCTATGGCCGCCAGCGCCCTGCGCCCAGGCTGCGCTCTACCGCTTAGCGCCAGCCTGGCTTCCTAGCGCTGCCTCTGCTCCACCACGTGCATTAGAGCAGCAGCGTGCCGGCATTGCGCGCAAACGCCAAGATGCCTGCCCAGTCGCATGCTCTGCCTATATGCCAAGCTGCGAGAGGGCGGCCCCGTTTAAGCCTGTGCCTGGGCCCCCGTATCTATGCCCAGGCCCAATGTAGATAAGGGCCCAGGTCGTACAGTTGTGCCTCTTTCATCAAGGCCTTCGTCCAGATTCAGATAGTGGGCCGGTTTCCCATTGGCATTTTCGGCCTGTATGTCCAGCATCCAATGTCGGCCTCACATTTATGCAGAGGGCCTAACCAATTTTGGGGCCCTGGTCCTTCTGCATTTGCAGGGATCTGGTACTCGGTGCACTCCAACCAACTGGCGTGCGGCAACTGTCTGGACCCCACTTCGTGAAATGTTGCATAAAAAGGCCTCTCGTTGATTTTGAAACGGTATTCACCAGTTCGAAGTAGCTGATGCAGATCCCAGGGCTCGATCCCTAGTTCCCCAACTTATCTGTGTACAATACCTGTGTCAACTCGAAGAATTGAMCCTGCGMCCTGTAGAACCGCCAGTGGTAAGTAGGTCTGTCGTAGGTCTATAGGTAGCCAGGATTCGATCTGTAGACCTGTAGATTAGAAGTCTAGCTGCAGTCCTTCTAGAAGGTTGGCAAGTGGTCAAGTGGTGCMGGMAAGTGGCCAAGTGGAGTGACTAAAGCAAGCCCACGTTGTAGACGAGGACAAGTGGCGAGGTCAAACAGCAGGACCCCAGTGCAACTGCACTGCGTCGTAGGGTCGTCGCCATGCAGTCAAGGGAGAGTCTAGAAAGTACCAGTCCGGTCCAGCAAGTACCACGGGGGGGACTGTGTGCACCATGGGCCAGGGATACAGGGCAGACCAACGCAGCGCAGAAGTATAAATCAAGAGGCTKYRYCCARYCATTCATTCATTCCTGCGGATGCCATGCGGAAGCGCTGCCTTAGCAGCTTGTGCGAGGAGGTCTGCAGTGTGCCCGAAGACGAAGTGGGCAGAGAAGTGTAGTGTAGCAATAGGTAGTGGCAGCTAGCGCTGCCATAGTTGTAGCATAGCGTGTGTGTGTGTTGCGTATGATACTGAGTGTTGYGTGTGGGACATCCAGGGTGATCCAGAGTGCGAACAATGAGTTGTGTGGACGCCCAGTCGCCATAGCCAGTTGAAGAGAACTCATATCTGGTTACGATATCTTAAGTACTGTCAGGGCGCATGTCGCCAGTTGCTGTATCGCTGTTTGCATGCAAGA
>BFEA01000719.1:733681-756932 GCA_003427395.1 Chara braunii | reverse complement strand
CTCTCTCTCTCTCTCTCTCTCTCTCTCTCTCTCTCTCTCTCTCTCTCTCTCTCTCTCTCTCTCTCTCTCTCATGGTCGTGCAACACACATAGAACAGCAGCGGGTACAACCACGACGGGCGGACGATGGCCATGCAGTGGCATGCACACACAGAAGGGCGGCGGGTACAACCGTACAACTATGACATGCAGCCAATTTCCAAGGGGGAACTCCCTGAGGCGAGGTTGGAACCTTCCAATTTCGAAAGTGGCCAAGTTTGAAGTTGGATTGTGCCTACGAAGAAAACAACTTCGCCGGTCTGCATATTTCCTGGGAAGAAGGGAAGGGGGTGAAGGGGGGGAAGGGGGGAAAGGTGGATATTACGTACGGTTACCCGGAAAAATTGCTTACCCGCCCATACCCATCTGATTTTTTTTTTCACCACCCTATACCGGTTGTACCCATGCTTTTTTCTTCTTGGCCGCCCATACCTGCAGTTTTTCCCTTTTCACCGCCAGTACCCGCCCATGCCTGCCCGTGATCTCCACGCAGTACAACCGTGCCTGCCCCGAAATCCACGAATAAAATTTATGCCTCCCCATACCAATGCCGCCTTCCAGAAGGGTACCCGTACCTGCCCATAACCTGCCGGTTACAGTTGGGTGCGGTTGGGTACGGGCAACGGTTACCCAGTTGCCACCTCTGACGCCCAGGGCCTGCATTCTTTGGAAAGGTCCGGAGGGCCGTGGAAATGTCTTTGTTGCTCGGCCTGTGTTTCGCTCAACCAACTGGCGCGTCGCAACTGCCTGGACCCCGAATGTGAAATTGACAGTCGAGGGCCTCTTGCAAAAAGCCAGGCCCGCTTTCACTTAGGGCGGGCACCTCCGCCTTCACTTAGGGCGGGTAAGGCTGCAAACAGGGCCCCATAGGCCTACCGAGGACCCTGATCCTCACATTCCCTCCTCCTTAACTTCCTTAGTCCTCTGAGAAGTCTCTTATTTTGCAGGCATCTTTCCCTTGAGTGCTCTTTCATAGCTTGCGATTACTTGAGGTGTTGTTCTCATGAGTTCTTCTCGTGTGAACCACCGGTCTTCTTTCGGATCTAGATGATGTCTGAAGCTCACACGATACTACATTCTCGGTTTAGGAGGTCGCCCTCTGCCTGATGGTCGAGGAACAAGCATCACTCGATGCTGGACGATCTGGTCAATGTCCACTTCGCCATCCATGGTAAGGGGTAACATTGATCTTCTGGAAGGGAACTGCTCAGTAGCAGCAAAGGTGCTAACTTAGAGGCATGGAACACAGGGTAGGTACGCAAGTGAGGTGGGATGCGGATTACATATGAAGGACCGTCTGGTTGATCTCCTACAATGTCTAAGATCTCCCAGGGCCCAAAGAACTGTGGCATTAGCTTGCGGGATATGCCTAACTCCTGACCAAGCTCAACAACCTTAATCCAGACTCTCTCGCCTATCTGAAAGTTAGAGGGTCGTCTATGTCTATTCTCAGATGCAACCATTGCCTCTTGAGACTTCCTAATGTGTTCAACGGCCTGCTGCAGCATCTGTTCGTACTTGACAGCAAACTCTATGTTGTTGGGTGCTGCAGTGAGTTCTCTTTCTGGTAGCAGAAAGTCAAGGGCCGTTTGGGGCTTCCAACCAAGATGCAGTTGGTTGGGAGTCATGCCGATAGTACTATGCACAACATTGTTGTACAGGCTGGCAACGAGAGGTAGTTTCTCGTCCCAGTCGTCCTGACTTGGCTTGATATAGTGCCTAAGCAATTTCTGCACTACTCGGTTCATTTGTTCTGCTTGCCCATTTGACTCAAGATGATTTCCTGAAGTCATTTGGAGTTTTGTGCCCATTTGTTCAACAGTAGACTGCCACAGTTCGCTCGTGAATCTGACATCTCTATCACTAACAATAGACGTAGGTAGACCGAAGTCTCTTACCCAGTTATCCATGAAAAGTTTGATGACGAAGTCAGTTTTAGCAGTTTCAGGCATAGCGATCAGTCTGGCGTACTTGGTAAAACGGTCCACTATGACAAAGATGTGTCTTTTTCTTGACCTGCGAGTCACAAGTGTATCCATGAAATCCATGGACACACTCTGGCCTGGTCCTTCAGGGATTGGCAAGGGTTTGATCAACCCAAGCGAAACCTGAGTCCTTGGTTTGTCCCTTTGACAAACCTGGCAGGTTTCAACATAACGTTTTGCATCTTCCAACATAGAAGGCCACCAAAATCTCTGCACTAAGTTCGCTGATGTCTTTCTATAGCCAAAATGACCAGTTGCATCATGACATTCTCCTAAAAATAAACTACGTAAAGACTCACTATTAGCAACATATAGTTTTTTATTCCCTGCCTTCTCGAGAAACAGCAAGCCATCTACCATCGTAAATTCGTCCAAAGTCTTTTTGTCCTTTGCTTGGAATCTACGGATGATCTCTTGCATAATTGGATCTCCCTGATAGGCTTCCACCAACGATCGAGTGAGTTCGTCAGATATGCCAAACTCAGTGACTAGCGCGCCCAGATAATCTGCCCTTCTTGATAGTGCACCAGCCACCTTGTTGTACGTACCCTTGATAGGGTCAAGTAGATAGTCATACATGTCTATCACTTGAATCCATCTCTTGAGTGAGTCCGACAACACAGCCTGTGTCTTAATCCAGCGCAAAGTCTCATGGTCAGACCTCACATAGAAAAATCTTCCTAGGAGGTAGTGTCTCCAATGAACTAGCGCTCTGTACAGGGCGTAGAGCTCTCTCTTATAAGTGGACTTAGCTAACTTTTGAGATGGCATCTTCTTGCTCATATACTCGATCGGTCTCAACTTGGGCCCCTCCTATTGCGCAAGGACCGCGCCTATGCCATATTGGCTGGCGTCTGTGGTCACAACGAATGGTTTGTCAGGATCCGAAAGTTTGAGAACTTCGTAGTGTGTTAGAGCATACTTCAATTTCTTAAAGTTTGCTTCACACTCTTCAGTCCACTCCCAAGGGGTGTCAAGTCGAGTTAGATTTGTTAATGGGGAAGCTATAGTACTATAGTTCTTCACAACGGACGATAATAGCCCGTCATCCCCCAAAACGATCTGACCTCAGTAACAGTCTGAGGTCTGGGCCAGTCACGTATGCTGGCCACCTTCGCATCTTCCGGCCTCAATCCATCTGCTGAGATTTCATGACCCAAGTACAAGATCTTGGTGCAACCAAACTCGCATTTGTCCAAGTTAACCTTGTATTGGTGCTGTCTTAGGAGACTTAGCACTGTTTTCAAGTGCTCAGCGTGCTCCTCTACAGTCATACTAAAGATGAGAATATCGTCGAGGTACACGACGATAAACTTGTCAAAGTAGTCATGAAAAATCCTGTTCATCGCGTGCTGGAACGTACAGGGGCATTGCATAGACCAAAGGGCATCACCACAAACTCGTACAGACCGTACCTGGTCTGAAATGCGGTTTTGTGCTGGTCCTCAGGTCTAACGGCAATTTGATGGTATCCAGACTTCAAATCTATCTTTGTGAAGTACCGGCATCCCTGCACTCTATCCAAGAGGTCGTTAATGCGGGATAGGGACTCCGCGTTCTTTACGGTGATGGCATTAAGGCCCCTATAGTCAATGCACATCCTTAATGGACCTCCCTTCTTTGGGACAAATAAGACTGGCGCACCGTAAGGGGAGGTACTAGGCCGTATCCATCCCTTCTCTGTGAGCTCCTTGAGCTGGCGGCGAAACTCATCTAACTCTGCGGGAGACATCCTATAGATTCGTCCTCTAGGCACCTTGCTACCTGGGACAATCTCTATCGCATGTACAACCTCCCTTTCCACCACGACTGTGGGCTCCTAAAAAATGTATGAATATTGAGCGACGACTTTGTCTATCTCTGGGGGTGATTTAAAGACCTCCCCTTTCTCGGAGCCAAAAACTAGATACATGCCGTCCTGTCGATTTTGCTTTTAATAGTTATAGAAGGATGAGGCACAATGCCACACATACACCCGTAGTTTTCTATTAGACTGCTAGCCTTATACTTCTGCAATCTAACAGTTCTACCATTGGGCAACTTGTGGATCAACACCTTTCTATCCCAGTCAAACTGAGGTTGTGAGACTTCGAGGTAGTACATGCCCAATAACATATCGAATGATAGTTCGTCGCTAACCAGGAAGGAGATCTTGTGGATCACTTCCCCTCCTCCATAGGAGAAGGTGCAGGCTACATCCTTGACATAGTCTTTGACAACCATTTGGTGCTTGTTGGCTTGCGTAGAAGCTACAATTCTGCTAAGCCGCTGCATTTGGTCCCCTAAGCGCAGTCTATCCACACAAGCACGAATGATGAAATTTCGTGTAGAGCCTATGTCTGCGAAGGCGCCAACCTTGCGGCCATCTACCTCTACCTCCACCACGAAATGTTCACCCTTTGGACCTCTACTGATCATCGCCCAAGAGTCCCTGGGGTCCTTCCTTGACCACTCAGTCTCTAACTCTTCTAGGGCCTCAGACACATCTCTCGAACAGAGCGTCGGTGGGTCTAAATGTGTCTGCGGGGCGATGTGTGGGCCTCTAGCCTTGGCCAACGCCTGAAGTGGGGAAGGCAACGTTACCACTTCAGCGCGAGTAAGAGCGGCTGACACTCCTACTGACCCGAGGTGTTCCCCTGTGAGCTGCTCGCAGAAGCACTCCCAGGATTTGAAGATAAGCCCACCACTGTTGGCGAGGCTACCTTCATTGCCTCGACACGTACGCGACGTGTGTCCATAATTGCCACAGTTCATGCAAGTGGCCCTAGCAACTCGGTCCCTCCACACCTCGTAATCCAAACCAAGCTTCACCCATGCGGGTGTCCCTTGGTCTCCCTGACCCGCGGACCGTCCTACCTTCTTCTTCTCGATTCCCCTAGCCTTTTCCTTAATAGGTGTCACGACTCCCCCATCCGAAGTCCTGCTGGCTCCATCCTGCTCTGTCAACTCCCCAAGGTCTGGGAATTCATCAATCTCCGTCGTTTGACCATCATGGTCAACGGACATTAACTGACCTTTCTTCTTCCAGTCCTGGGGTAGTCTCTTCCTACCATCATGAGATGCCCTATGCGCAGAGCCCATCTTTGCCTCATGTCCAGAGCTTTCTTACTAAAAGAAGCGAAGGTGTGCTGTTCGACATAGGCCTCATCAACCAGCTTGGTCCTTACCTCTGCAGGTAGGCACCTTAGGTAATCTGTTAGGAAAACCTGCTGGTCAAAACGCACACCAGGTACCACGAGAAGGCGTTCTACTGTGTTCGTAAGCTCTCTAACATCCTTGAACCTGCGGGAACAAAGGTTGTTGATAGCATCGGTGGCCTTTTGAGCCCCTTGCGGGTCATGCCACCTGTTGTAGATGGACTGTACGAACTGTTCCAACGTCTGAGCCTGAGCCCAGGCATCGAAATCCTGACTGTAGCCCTGTTGCTGCACTAGGCTGTTCAACCAGCGAGCTGTTGACCCTTCTAAAAAAGAGGTAGCCACAACAACTTCTTGCTCTGGCCTTGTGAGCTTGTGCCTCACATAAGTAGGCACAGTCCTCACCCAAGTGTCCAAGTCCTCCTCCTTCTTTCTATCTCCAGAGAAGGGCTTGGGACTCATTAGGGGTATCTTAGGCATCCACTGCATAGGCTGCATGGGCCCAGGGGCTTGCTGCAGCGGCTGCATAGCCACTGAAACAGGCTGTTGCATACTAACCTGGGCCTGGCTTGACAATGGGACTGTAGTGACCACTGTTGTGGATGGTACGAATGAGACTTTATGAATCAGACCACTAGTTGCTGCTAAACCACCTAGAGGGGGCATGCCAAACATAGGAGAGAAAGTTTGCCCTGTGTGTTGCGGCATCGATGAAGGACCCGCACCCGCAGGGGGAACTACTGCAAACTGCGGCTGCCTCACTGCTGTGCGAGGAGCCCGAAGTTCAGCCAAGATTTGTTTCTGGCCTGCCACCAATTCGGCCAGCAATTCTTGTTGGACGTTCTGCGCTTCAGCCACTGAAAGCAAAGCATTTCGCAACACACGACCAGCAGGGTCCAATGATGCCTCATCTAGTCCTTCCGGTCTGTTTAGCTCCTGCATTCTACTCCCTAGTCTAACCTTCCTAAGTATGGCTTTTCTTCTCCTCTCTGCTGCCTCGTCCAACTGCCGCTGTAGCTCATCCTGAAGTTCTTCTGCTTGCCGGATTTCTAAATCCTCCGGCGTGAGTTGAATTTGCTGGCTGACTCGCAAGCTAGCAATCTGACTAGTGGAAACCTGAGAACCACTATGACTGACTTCTGACGAAGTGGACTGTGTAGAGACTTGCGACATGGATGAGGTAGCCATGGTTGCACCGGTACTAGCTGAAATTCTAGTCATGGCACTATCCTCAACTGCCCTCACTCTCCTTGCTATTGCTCTCTCTCTAACCTCTCTCTGCAATCTTCTCTCGTCTCCTGGACCTAACTCCAAGAATGTCAAGGGTCGACTACGAGCAGTCCCGCGAGTTGTCCTACGGTTGTCCACTAGCAACTCCTCCTCACTAGTGCTTGCATCACTCATGAGCTACAGTGTGTGTGATCTAAACTAGAATCCACACTGAATCCTACCTTAGCCTGACACACAACCGATTATGAATTCCAACTAATTTCGGTCGGCTATAACAGAAACAGTTAGGTGATATATTAACAGCTAATATCAGGTCCTACATGATATATTAATTCTGTTTTTAGATTATCCTTGAACAGATTGTACTACAACAAAGATCCAATCTATCCGTAGCTGTCTGCCAGTTGTTAGTCAAGTCGGTAACAACTAGATAATCAAAATAAAAATAACATCTCCTGTTGGAAATGTATACTGGATGGCAGATTGATAGTTGATTGCCACTGTGAACAGTTACCGGAATCCCCCATCCCCCTATATCCTTCTTGAGTGGTCACTTTGTGTCGACGTTCCTGAGCATCTGGTTGAGCAGCGTGCCTGAAGGTGTGCAATCCGGCCCACCCCTGTGCCCCAAGTCATTGCCGAACATGCCAGCCAGTCCACTCTTATTTATCCTCGTACGGAACGAGCCTTACACCCGGTTGATTTGGCTGATCTGGAGGGATTTAAGGAGAGCCCCCATCTCCTCAGGAATTATTTAACGTCCCCGTCAGGACGACGATCACAGCCAGATACAATCGGAGTCCCCAGCCAGAAATATTTATAGACGGTCTGGTAAGCGTCTCGTAAAAGGCTGGCATGCCCTGCACGACCTCTATTGCACAAGCAGTGGTACCAAGGACTTGCTGCCCAAGCATGCGTGTACTAGTCCCAGCGGGTTGGCATGGTGACCGTGACCCGAGTGCTTCGTCCAGGGCCCTTCACAGACTTCGCCCGTCTCCCACCAGCTTGCTGCCCAGGAAGAATGTCGACTCTCAAGGTTGAGCGATCGCGACACCTCACATCGAGAGGACCCTCAAGACAGAACTCACTTCCTTACGGTAAGAAGAGATGAAGAGGGTAGATAAGGAAGAGAGCAACGTACCTCATAAATGCTGCCCCCAACCACAGATTTCTCACCAGTAACTTGATGTGCAATTATGATGACCGGTCTTTGCCTCAGCACAACCAACAGCAGAATGCGGTTCCACCTTGGCTTAATATGCCACATCAGCGAGTTCTCATCATCCAGCATACACCCCGTATGTCACCACATAGCTCCCTGGCGCGCCCACACTACCCTGGGCCGCCTAACGTTCAACGCCAATGCCTTATCACTGCTCCACACCTCACGCGAAGCACCAATAGCTATTGCGAAGAACCAATGAAGCGCAATATGAACCAGCTCCGACACCAAATTGCAAGGAAAATAAGTAACAGCGAGATGACAATTCCAGATCACACCATCACATTGAAAGCCAAATATTCACACCGTGTCCAGAGAGCAGCATTGCACCAATAATACACCAATGGAGGTTCGTAACACTGAAAAACAATGTTCATGGAGAGCATACTCTCTCCTCCCAACACAAGAGTCCAGTTCCTTCACACTCACACTTGGCGCTCAGTGCCCAGCCTACTCCTACACAGCCACCACAGACTACAAAAAGACAATGCAACTGTTGACATCAGCGGCAGCCCGAAATACTTGAAGATGTCGCCCATGCAGACCATCGCCAATACAAGGTAAGTGCCCTCACATCATCATCATCATCATCATCCTTCACCTATCCCCTGACTACACCCACACCTGTCCTCTCTTTCACCCGAAGACCACCCCTGCGCTTCACTGTAGTCCAAGCCCACCAGCTATGGTGACTGGGCTATGGCGCTGCCCTCAGCAGCGCCCTCCTCCTCTGCACGACCGCACGTGCTGCACCTCGCCTCTCAGCGCCAGCCAGCAGCCGCGAGCCTTTGCTCCAGCAGAGCTGCCGCTAGTATGCGAGTGCCTGAATGAGGCAGCCAGGGGCGAGCTCTTTCCTTTATGGAAAGAGTTGGCCTGCTCTCGCAGCCTGGCTGCACTGGCCTGGGCCCAGAAGCTTCCGGAAGGCCCCAGGAGGCTGCCTGTGTACAGCAGCTACTGGGCTGCTGGGCCTCGTTCGGTTGGGCGCCCAACTGTCTCTGTATGAGGCTGCGAATCACGCCCAGGGCCTGCATTCTTTGGAAAGGCCCGGAGGGCCGTGGAAATGTCTTTGTTGCTCGGCCTGTGTTTCGCTCAACCAACTGGCGCGTCGCAACTGCCTGGACCGCAAATATGAAATTGACAGTCGAGGGCCTCTTGCAAAAAGCCAGGCCCGCCTTCACTTAGGGCGGGCACCTCCGCCTTCACTTAGGGCGGGCACCTCCGCCTTCACTTAGGGCGGGTAAGGCTGCAAACAGGGCCCCATAGGCCTACCGAGGACCCTGATCCTCGCACGAGCATAAAGAATACTCTAAAGTGTGATTTAATGGTACTTTTTGTACATTTTATGACCTAATGACAAAGGAATGCCGTCCGTGAGAGACAGTATTCCTTCTAGATGTGTGGTAATATGAGTCCAAAAAATCCACAAAAAGGCAGAAAATTTTGGGCATTCCTGGATTTGATTGCTCTGGTTCTTGCGATTTCATTTGTTTCATTCTCTTGATTGGACGTGTTTTGAATAGCATCGCTGGGATCTTGTCTAAACTGCCTTGACTTGATTTACCTACTTCGATTGATCTGAATGCTCTGTGTGTTGTGATTTGTTCGGAATCACCATTGCCTCTCATGATTGTGATCCGTGAGACCTGTCCTGCCAGGGTGTGATCACAACTACTTTGCTTAGAATTGAGGTTGCCGTATAAGGTATGAGAGTTTTGCCACCTGGCAGGGGCGGGGAGTGCTTGCCTCCATTGCCCGACAAGCACTCCCCCCTTAGCTTAGACCAGTGAGGGGAGAAAAAGGGAGTAGGCTGTCAGATTGATTGATCTCCCCCCTCCCCCTCCCCCCCCAGTTTTTCTGTTACTCAGGTGGTGGCTGGTGCTTCATCTGAATTGAGTAGATTTGGTGCGTTCTCATTCGCTACGATTGGATACTGGTGGGATGGCTAGGTAATCCACTCATCCCAGGGTTTGATGGTACTAGGGCAAGCAATGCTGCTCATCGACAACGACTACTCACATACTACAATCACATGTTTGCTCAAACCAATAATTACAAATGTTCAGGGATGCTCAGCCTGGACCCATTTTCCAGCAGGTGCTGGTCCCCACCAATAGATGGAGCCTCCCCGGGAGTGCTAGTGGTGCCTGCTCATATCAGCATCCCTAGCATCAGGTCGGGCCGATTTCGGGGGGGGGGGGGAAGACTCAAACGTTTTTGAAATAAATTGTGTTTTGTTTATTTTTTATTTTTACATACCCACGAGACTCCCATCCTACCACCCCTCTCGATATATCTCCTGGCGCACCCCCACTCCTCTTCTATCTTACCTCATGCGAGGAACATCACTCTCTACTGGAGCAACCTGACCAGACAGTGGAGGGGGGCACTGACGCTGAATGAGCTCCCCCATTCAGCCCCAGTTGAGGCACATAACAGCGTACACGGCTCGTTATACGGGTACCTCGGGAGCTAGGCGCGAAGTTCTCAACTAGCCTCGTGAGTATTAAAAAAAAAAATTAAAAAAAATCGTGGTTGTTTCCAGCAATTGCAAACTGTATCTTGGCCCATCGTGCAATTATTACTCATTTTTGTGACTCCCGCGTTGTTTCCCCAAATGAAAAAGAAAAAAGGTACATACTAGAGAATGAATTCCGATGAAAGAAGAAAAGAATGGAACAAGACAATGGAGGATCGCAAAAAATGGGTAATTGCCCCAATGATCAGACAGAAGAGTAAAGAGAGGACATTGATGTAAATCAGGGACGCTGGACCCGGTTTCCAGCAGGTGCTGCTCCCCCACCAATAGACTGGAGCAACCAGGTCCAGTACTTTTTTTTTTTTTTTTTTTTTTTTTTTTTTTTTTTCTCGGGAGGCCCCATCTATTGGTGGGGGGCGTCACCTGCTGGAAAACGGGTCCAGCGTCCCTATACAAAAATAACTTTACCAGGTCCAGTACTAATATAGAGAGATGCTCACATCAATTCCTCTACTAGACTGAGACTGAGTCTTCTTCTTCTTCTTTTTCTTTTTTTTCTTTTTTTCTTTTTTTTTCTTTTTTTTTTGTAAAGCCCTTGCGTAAGCCCTCTATCCTGGCGGTGGTAAGAGAACCGTCTGGATTGAGGGCTTATCTGTCGGGCTGCTCCATCTATTGGTGGGGAGCGACACCTGCTGGAAACCGGGTCCAGCGTCCCATTGATACAACATGCAATACACAGAATAGTGTTTATTGTCTCCCGGGGCCTCGGCTATTCCTGTCTCTACTTGGGGCTCCATTATCCCATAGAGCTGCTATTACTACCCATCCCTTCTTTGGAGCTCCCTTCATCCATTAACCCAGCCCTGTCTCAGCAGCCCCCCGTGTTTGACTGTAGCTGTGTCTATCTTTTTATCCCGTTAAACCTGTATCCTCTCAAAAGGCCGTGCGTGAACCGTTCTTGATCCGTGCACGGATGTTGAAGGGGACACGATTTGTTTAGATCTGTTCATGATAGGATTGCTAGTATCATCCCTGCTTTGATAACGCATCCCTCTCACAGCACACCTCTTTACTCGAATGAGGCTGTGTCCCTCCCTTAAACCCTTTAAACCCTACACCCTCTCAAACCCAGTGCCTGACCCACTTATGATCCTTAGAGTCCTTTGCAATCCTTGGGCAGTTGAGTACTAATCTGAAACCACGCTTGTTCAGGTTTATCCATGATGAGATGGCCCGACCTCCCAGGTTGTGTAAGCATGTATGATGGGTGTCTACATGATAGGATTGCTAGTATCATCCCTGCTTTGATAATGCATCCCTCTCTCAGCAGACCTCTTTACTCGAGCGAGGCTGTGTCCCTCCCTTAAATTTGCAATCCTTGGGCGGGTGAGTATTAAACTGAAACCAAGCTTGTTCATGTTTATCCATGATGAGATGGCCCGACCTCCCAGATTGTGTAAGCATGTATGATGGGTGTCTAGCTTGTCGCTTATCGTGTGTCACCTCCCGATTCAGCTGCCTGTCTGCAGTCTTGTGGTGACGCCTCCCATGTACTCCAGAGTCGCTTTGTCCCTTGGCCGTCGTAGTCTTTGCGCCATGCTCACTCGTAGCCAGTGCCCAATGTGTGTTTCCGGGGATCGGGTGTGCGGAGATCGGGTGTGCGGGGATGAGATGTTGATGGGTTGGCGGGAATGATGGGTGTAGGGTGTGTAGGGGGGGGGCAGGGGGCAGGTGGTTCAGTGGTGTGGATTCATGTCAGTGAGGTGGCCAGGCCCATCGGGATTGTGCGGGAGTGGTTGGGGGGGAGGGGCAGGGGGAGGTCGTGGCGACTGGTGGGGGGGTTGGGAATCGTTCAGCGGATCAGTGAGAAGGATGAAGTGAGGTTGCAGGTAGGGCACACAGAACTCTTCTCTGGGGCGCCTTTGCCAGGTCTGTTCAGACTGAGTCTTAAAGCACCAGTCCACCACACATCGGCCCGCGGGTGTCAGCACGAAACCCGCACCACTTCGGAGGCCGCCAATTTTTTTTTCCAATGGCGCCCCACGCCGCGCGGCCCCTCCGAGTTTCGCTTGTGGCGAGAAAAACTTTCTGCAAGGCTGGGGCCGTGTACTTGCGGTTTAAAGCACTAGTACCTCCACCAGTGTTGGGAAAAAAAAAAGGATTGCAAGAATGCTGAAGAAACGGTAGAATGCACTAAGCAAAGGGGAAGTGGAGAAGAAAGGGGGGGAGGGAAAGACTGGCTGGAAGACTTTGTAAATTGTGTGGCTGGGTGGGACCCATGGCTCTATAAAAAGGCACAGATAGAGTAGGAACGAAACGAGAAACTTCGCCCCAATCGGATCTTCAACAGCTGGTCTACGTGGAACACCTCACAGATTTTCTTCCCCCATTCAGATTTTGTGGACTCGTTTGCGCCAAGAACGGCACTCGTGAACCAGTCCTTTTTTCCCTTTTTCTTTTCCTTTGACAACTGGTGGAGCAGTCCTGGTATGGGCGTGGTAAGGGTTGGATGCTCCTATCAACATCCCTAACAGTTACCTTGTCCAGCCTGTAGGCTCGGTAGTAGGCTCGGTAGGGCTTTCCTGCGTCTCCTCACCCTCCCCTCTATCGGTATCCTGCGCCACGCCACAGGTCGAGGAAGGGAGATAGCTTCTGGTAGCTATCTAAGCTGATTTTGACAACCAGAAATGGTTAAGAGGGTGGCTGAACTCACCCGGATGGAAGGATGGTACAGAGACGGGCGGGGAGACGAGGAGTCCAGGAGCACCTGTTCAGTCAATCCTCTGAACTCAGAGCAATCAATGCTGGCAGGTGCCTTTTCCCAGACTCACTTCCGATTTTCCTCAGGTGCTTTCTGTTTATTTTCTGAATCATTGCACATTGTACAAGGGACGCGGAGCCCGTTTCCCAGCAGATGACGCTCCGGGGGCTGGTGTCTGCTTTTAACAGCACCTAGCTCAGTGGTTAGAGCATCGGTTGGAAATGCGCATTGTGGTATGAGGTTGCGGGTTCATAACTCCGCAGCCTCGCTCATGGACACCGGCAGGGCGTTAGAATGACGCATGGCTGGACACATACTCCCCTGGGCTGACGCATGGTATTATTACAGACACTGCCTGCGCACCACCCAGGGGACCAGTCCATGGGTGTTGTATGCTGGTCTAGACTTCACGTTGGTTGCTTGCTGTTGTTGGCTTTGGTCGCTCTGATGCTCTCCCCCAGTCTTCACATTCCACACATTCGATTCACTTCCTGTGGTAATGCATATGGTAGAACCCTCCAGTTTCATACTGGAGGTCACATGTCCGAGATTCACATACACACACACACACACACACATGTTCGACACTATCCAAGATACTGATTACAGGTATAACCACGATAGGCTATCGGAAGGATGAGGCTGGGGGCTAGTGGAAGGACGGATGATGGCCCACCACCTACTGAGTCTGGAGTCTGTCCCTCTGATCCCTATAGGAAGTATACATTGACAGAATGTACAGTTCAATGGCACAGGGACAGGTATAGATATCATAGTACATCAACAATACATCAACAATTACATCAACAATTACTGAAACACAGCAATAATACTTGCACACCCGATGAAGTAGTTTTTTTTCCAACCCTCGAATATGCCTGCACGCCAGTTTGGTACCGGACTAACACTGACCCGGTTTAAAGCGCAGTCGTAGCTCCGACGATGTTCTTCGACGGTCGGGAAAGGTATAATTTCAAGTTCCCCCGTATTGCTGCTGGACTTTGCGCCGCGAAGTTGTGTGGTTGGAGATTACCCGCGAGTGTCAGGCCTCTGATGAGCCGGTGAAATTCCAACGAAACACTCATTGCTCTTGTTGGGGTTAGGCAGAAGGAGACTCGTGTGTGAGTGGTAGCGCGCCAGTTTGGTACCGGACTAACACTGACCCGGTTTAAAGCGCAGTCGTAGCCAAGCCCTGCGGAACCTTTTTTTTTATTTTTTTATTTTTTTTTAAATCCATTAGGAAAACCCTCGAATGCACATTATACCATATCTATCCATTGACTATCATTACTGCGGTTCAGCGCTGCGGTTCGAAGCTGCCAGGGCGTTCCACCACCCGCGACGGCCATAGCTGCACTCGGCAGCTGTGGAGTCTGTCTAGCGCTTCCCTATGAGTGTGTTTGGAGCAGGGGCGGTGTGGTAATACATGCTATTTATAAATTATAATTAAGATCTGTGCGCCCAGGTTGGCGCTTCTGGTCTTCAGGTACAGAGCACATACCCTTTTTTTTTTCTTTTTTTTTTTAAGAAACTGCCCGAGAGGCTGCTAGGGGTGCTCATAAGAGCAGACACCATCCAGCGGCCTAACTCAGTTGGTAAGGCTCGCAAGTGGCATTCAGGAGGTCGTGGGTTCAATCCCCATTGGCCTCATGTACCTTCCTGGGCATGCTTGGCGCCCGCCACCTAGAGATAGACCACTGGATCCCCCGATTGGCATTTAGCAGAGTCTGCTGATGTTCATAGGGGAGGGGACCCGAGGAGAGGCACAGGGATCGGTCCTGTTGGCATGGTCCCTGATGCTACCGGCTGTCCCCTAGCCGGTATCGCCCACCTGCAGGTCGGGAGCAGCCCCCGCATGTTCTCTCGTGAACACGGTTCTGGCTGCTACGGGGTTCCCCGTATGCCTACAATTAGGAGTAGTGGTAGGTAGGTAGTGTGAGGTGAAATTGAGAGAAGAATATAGCTTTAAAAAAAAAAAAAAAAAAAAAAAAAAAAAAGAGCAGACACCACTAGCACTGTCGGGGAGGCTCCATCTATTGGTGAGGAGCAGCACCTGCTGGAAATCGGGTCCAGCGTCCCTGTAGAGTACAGTGAATTCAGTGAGATTACTGCGAAGATGATATGTCAGTATCCATGAGGGGGCTGGGCGATGAGCGTCCCAGCCTTTTGTCAAGCCTGTTTTTAATGGAGCTGTCGAAAATATTTAAATTTTATTTATTTATTTTTTTATTATTTTATTTTATTTTTTAAACAAGTGCTCCAGTCTATTCGTGGGAGCAGCACATGCTGGGAACCGGGCCCAGCGTCCCATATCGAATTGTACAGATCATTGAGAACATTTGAGATCATTTGAGATACCGGGACCATTACCCGGCTTCGGCTGAGAACAATCTGTGAACACTACGTGATTCAGAAACATGGGGAGGATCACCAGTATCTAATGACCTATTAGGGAACTACTCATGCAATAGCCTGCCACAGGGGTCCTATGAATGCTCACAACCCTCAGGATCCCTAACAAACCCTTGAACCCTTCTAAGACTTTCCAACACCGTCTTACTCCCTGCTGAGCTCTTCCAGGCCTCACGCCCCCACCCTGCTAGGTTACAGGGCAACACAACTCGCCCCAGCTCCGACCAGCATCATCCCAGCAGCAACCCTTGGTTGTCCCTTGGGATGCCCACCCCAAAGCATCCCCAGACCTCTCTACCAGGCCTCACGCTCCTGCATCAGCAGGTTACAGGGCAACACCCCAGCGCCGGCCAGTGTCGTTCTGGCATCGAACAGCCGCAGATCACTGAGTATAACAGCATCGAAACCGCCTAAGATGGATTGCTAAGAGTCCCTGAAGTCCTAGGACATTCATAAGAACAACCGACTTTTTTTTTTTTCACATTCAGACTCTACCACGTCAATAGAATGTGTGTGTCAAAAAGCCTCCCAACCTATTGTTAGTATTGTTAATGTGACCTGTTGACTGTCGATCACAATCCATCTACTTGTTGCAATTTGCTGGAGCAGTTACCCACTGTTATCTATTAAATTGTGCTGCATAAGGTGTAGCGGTGTCTGCTCTTATCAGCACCACTAGCACTAGAGGGAGTGTTTAAAAAAAGAAAAAGAAAAAAAAAAGGTGTCGTTTGAAGTGTTCCTAGGCAACGTGCTGTGTGAGAAATGGTTTATAGACTAATAGTGTTTGTAAGTGAGGCATTTGTGGTATCGACCAGGCCCGGCCTGGTAAGTCGAGCCCCATACATCCGTCCTCCATCCGAAGAGACCCGCTCACCCGTTGAACCCGTTAAATCCTATGGCTGTCCCGATGTTCCCACCCTAAGGACCAGCATCATATATAGATTTCGTGCAAAAATGCCAAAGATGCTTGGGTGTACCTAAGGGCGAATTCTCCAGTACCTCAGCGATGGGGAGATACCTGGTCAAATGCATCCATTTTACTGGGTACAATAGTGCTGCAGCTCTCGAAGCCCCGGGCAGAGCAACAGTGCTTGGCACTTGTGGAGACAAAGAAATGACATGGTGTTGTCCAAGGAATCGCCCTCGACACAACAGATGCTCCATAGGATTAAAACTTAAAAGGGATCAGCGCTATATCATCTATCTGGACTGGAAACAGAGACTGGGTAAGCGGATGAGTCTGCGAGCTGGGGTTTTATGGTCCCAAAAGCATTGGGCTTCCTGCCCTTCTCTTGTCACTATAGATACATGCACTGGAGACTTCCGGTTTGGACCTCTTCTGCAGACATAGTAGCAATAAGGTACAAACTCACAGAGATTGCCTTAGGCAAACCGGTACTCAGATGGTTTTCTTTTTCAATAGCAGTTTTTTGTAGGTATTGTGTAGGTAATTTTGTAGGTCTTTTTGTAGGTCAATTTTATAGGATATCTTGTAGGCTTTCCTTCAGGTTTTTCTTCAATATTTTTACAATTCTTTTGTTTTCTGTCTATTTGTATATACAATGGTTGGTCATCTTGCTCTTAGGCTTATAGAGAGCTTTGGCTTTTTTTTTTTTTTTTTCAAAGGACCTTGTGCAAGGCCTCTATCCCAGTGGCGGTAAAAGAACCACCGGGATTGAGGCTTTGCCTAGTGGGCCGCTCCGTCTACGCCACCTCACAGCGAAGGATTGGAGACCTTGCGGCTCCTGAATCTGGAACTGTTTGTATCTTGTGTATATTGCCTTGGGCACTGGGCCCTACTAATACAGAGACCACTCATCTTTTGAACAAAAAAGAAAAAAGAAAAAAGAAAAAGAAAAAGAAAGAAAGAAAGAAAGAAAGAAAGAAAGAAAGAAGATGAGAAAACCAGATTGAGGTGATCAGCTCAGCCAGGCCTGCTGGTGGTGCTCCAGTCTTTTGGTGGGATTGCAACTCAGTGAACTTTCTTTTTTTCTGCTCTGGGATTTCCGGTAGTCATGTGCAAAATGTGGACGCCGGGTGCCTACTTATCGGGGATGCTCTTATCACCTCCATAAGTAGGTTTCCCGTATACGAAGTTCAAAAAGAAAAAAAGAAAAAAAAAGTAGTCTGGTAGTTTGAAGCCCTGACCCACCCGTGCTCCCTTGTCCAGCCTGGATTCCAACTCAGTGAACTACTTGTCCAGCCTGGATTCCAACTCAGTGAACTTGAAAAAGAAAAAAGAAAAAGAAAAAGAAAAGGGAGGAGACCAGACAGGAGGATGAGTCGCAGGGAAGTAATCAATGCCCCTGCTCTCCTTCGGATAATAGGTATAGCAACAGTCTTTATATGATTTTGCAAAATGGAAGCTCGGCTCGCAGTTCAGATCACACAAGAGTACAACATTGATAGAGTCTTGTGTTTACGCTTGACTGCTAAAGATCCCTTACATCACCTTTGTTAGGGTTACGGTTTTTGCATAAGCTGGACTCTACGTCCAGAACATACAGATTACATAATTGATAGTGATTCGTGCTTAAGTCTTGATTGATAAACATCATATACATCACATCATTTTTAGAGTTTCGTGTTTACATTTTGATAGATATTGAACACATACATCACGAACGTCATACATACATCACACCCTCGTTAGGGTTTCGCTTCATAGGGATGCTGGACCCGGTTTCCAGCAGATACATTCACATCACTATACAGGGACGCTGGACCCGATTCCAGCAAATACATTCTCATCATTAGGGACGCTGGACCCGATTTCCAGCTGGTGTAGCTCCCCACCAATAGATGGAGCCTTCGGCGCCGGGTCCTACTTACCGGGGATGCTCTTATCACCTCGTTAAGTAGGTTTCCCCTATACGAAGTTTCAAAAAAAAAAAAAAAGGATGAGCAGGGAGCGCTTCCAGCTGCGAGATCATCGCCGAGATGCACCGACCATCCGGAGCTCTTTCATTTTATTTTTTGTTTGTGTTTTTTTAACCACCATTTTGTCCGAGCCTCTTTTCCCTGAGGGAAATCTTTGTTGCGTGCCAAAGAAAAAACAAACTGGTGTGACCCAGTTTTCTTTTGTTTTGGCTGGTGCCAGCAGCCAAACAGTCCCAGCAGGCTGAGCCTTGAAGGACACCGCAAATATACCACCACATCAGAACAAAATAGCTCGGAAACGTAGTGGTGAAGCTCAGTGGTTAGAGCACCGGTTGGAAATGCGCATTGTGGTATGAGGTTGCAGGTTCAAAACTCAATTGCAGCCTCCTGCATGGACAACGGCAGGGCGTTAGAATGACGCACGGCAGTCCATGATTCACGAGGTTGCTGCTCGTTTTGTGGATGTTGGGTGATAGGTCAGGAGGGGCGCAGCACTACCGGGAGCGCTGCACCCGACCCTGAACCGGTTCCCACCGTCGTTTTCACACTGGCGATTGGAAATGGCGGGCGGCGGCGCAGTGGGGCGAAGCACTGGCGATGGCGCGGTCGGGAACCTGGCGCGGTGGAGCGCGTGCCCGAGAGAGCGTCTGAGCGGGCTCAAGAGGGCGTTTGAGCGTGCCCAAGGGGGTGTCTGAGCGGGCACAGGAGATATGGAAGACGACACGTGCTGCGTAGCTCCATTATGTGAGGTGATTTCGACGAAATTTTATCTAACCTCTCACGCGTCTTCGTTGGGTAGCGGTCGTTGTAACAACAACCATCATAGAAGCAGGTGGGAGCACAGAGATAAGGAACCTCTAGTTTAGTCGTGCCTTTCAGCAGATTGATGTTGTGGGTTCTCCTTATTTGTTCTATTTTTCGAGCTTTCCCCCCCTTCCTCAAGTAGGGTATTAGTTTTGTACGCTTGAACTTCATGTAACGACTTACTAATGGGTTTGGTAAGTAGCAGCCACATTGTCGTTTTTGACGATAGCCGAATATGTTTTCAGTGCTAGTGTAGCGTCGATGCCTGTGAACTAGCAGTTTCCTGGAAACGACGAGGGGTAGGGTTTGAGGGGGTGAAGGTAATAGGTGGCTTTTGGAGGAAGAGGGGTGAGCTTGAGGAGTGGAAAGATTCTGCTCTGCTTCTGCCATGCTCGAGATGTGATGAATTTTCTAAGCGTTCTCTAATCATTTTGCTATCGATTTTCATAGATTTTCATAAATTTTACCCATGGATAACCCTGATTTCTAATCTGGATTTGCTCATAAAAGGATTGTTTTGATCTCAAATTCCCGAAGAACTAATCTGATTGGGTACGTTTATTGTCTGAGTGAATTTTCCCTATTGATTGTTGATTCGTTTTTTTTACAATTTTCCTTCCTTAATTTTTCGTGCCATACAACTTTGCTAACGTTTCTCAAACCACGGTTTGGGATCCTGATTCGAAAATCCTTCATGGATATCTAATCCTAAATTTTGTACGATCCTCCGTAAATTTCGTCATTCCAATTTGGATAATCAATTCCTATCGGATCTTATCTTCAATCACAATTTAATTCTGATTGATTTTCAAACAATCTTTTCAAATATTGACAAATACTACGCCCGCAAACCTAAGTTTCCAAAGTCTTGATTACTGCTATGGTAAACTTCGATCCTGTTTAGTTTTCTCGAATGATTGTATCTTGATCTTTTCTTTCTCGGTTTTTGTATAGATGGGGGAGTTGAGGATGGTGCATCGGCTTAGGGTGGACCGGATCTGCTATGTAGTTGGATGGTTGGTGTTGGATGGTTGGCGTTGGCTGGTAGGTCAGGAGGATTCTGTTGGGACGACTCAGGCCGGTGTTGGAGTTGAGGCTCTGTAACCTGGGCAGGAGTTTGAGGCCTGGGGAGTTATGTCTGTTTTGTGTGGCATAACCAGTGGGTTCGACGAAGTCATTGCCGGGGGGGTTCCCCTGTAATTGTGGGGCTTTATGACTTTTGAGGAGTAGTCGAGGGTGGAAGACGCTTCTTTCCGTGAGAACAAGGTGGATCGGTTCTGGGGTAGCGGTGACGCCCTGTCACCCTAGCACGAGGGGGTTTGAGATCTGCCGCGTTTTTGTACGAGGACTGACGACCTCCACCTCCCCTTCTTTTGCATAGCAGGTCCTAGTCTTTCCTGATCGTTTGCCCTCGTATCCCTTTTCTTTTGCTTTCTGAATATTTTCGGAATATGGTCATAGGGAGTTGCTTAATTCTAAGAATTTCTTAGAACTTAACCTGTTCCTAAAAAAGGGGGTTGGGCCGTACGCGGATGGCTGTTTGGTCCTAAAAATGTCTTATGGATTCTGGGGATTCCTGATAATATTTTTTTTATGTAGTTTCGAGGCTGTTATACTCGGGGACCTGCGGCTGTTCGATGCCAGAACGACGCTGGCCGGTGCTGGGGTGTTGCCCTGTAACCTGCTGAAGCAGGAGCATGAGGCCTGGTAGAGAGATCTGGGGGTCCTTTGGGGTGGGCACTCCACGGGACAATCAAGGGTTGCTGCTGGGACGACGCTGGCCGGAGCTGGGGTGAGTTGTGTTGCCCTGTAACCCAGCAGGATGAGGGGGTGTGAGGCCTGGAAGAGCTCGGCAGGGAGTAAGACAGTGTTGGAGAACTTTGGAAGGTTTTGTTAGGGATTTCGTGGGTCTTGGGGCACTAGTAGGACCTCTGCAGTTTATTCCCATATCTCCCGAATTACTGTAAGTTCTCTCAGAGGGTTCCAGCCAAAGCCGGGTAATGGCCCCGGTACTGCAAGAAGGGGTTTGCGGTGAGTGAGAGAAAGATATTACGCGTCCTACTAGTGAAGGGGCTAGCTGGTAGGACGGAAATAGGGCATAGCAGCAGCGGGGATGGTGGCCTTGCTGCAGTAAGTCTTGCCGGAGTGCGGTAAAGAGGACTGATGGTGGGTCCTTGTGTCGTTTTTCTGAATCTTGTCTAGTTTGTCGCAGTAATTTCTAAAAAAAAGAAGAGAAATCTTCTTGAACTTCTCAGAAAGGGGTGAGTGGGATAAGTAGATGGTTGGATATCAAGCGTCCTATTTGTGAGGGGGTTAGCACTCAGGACAATCACCCTATTCCTCAGAGGGCAACGTAGACCGAGCAGTACTGGACAGCCTACCCCTACCCAGCCCCAGTGGAAGCCTAATCACGCAAGCCTTGTTACTCGAGGACTTAAGACGTCAGGCACAATCAGTATCACTATCAGTCCATACCGACGAACCGAATCGCAGCCAAGTGTTCGCATGGACCAGAGTAGACTCCTCGTAGCCTGGCCTGAATCCATGATGAACCCATGACAGAGATCGGTCTCCCCAACCCTACTCTACTAGTATGCAGGTGTGTCTATCTATGTCGTAGCATATGTCTAGATGTGTAAGCAGTATGTATATCAGTGGCCATAGACTGTGCAGTTTTTTTGACGGTATATGGGTGTGCCCGTAGGCAGTATAGGTACCAAGAACCGTGTGACACTGTGAGTATATGTGTATGACAGCTATGCCAGACTCGAACCTAGGATCTGTTGTATGTAACAAGGATAGCCTACCATGTATGACAGATGATGGGGGACAGATGATGGTGGAGATCAACAGAGCAACCAGTAGCCGATGTCCTCCAGTAGCCCACGTAGGCATATAACAACCCGGACTAACCCTTGGGTGGTGCCCAGGCAGTGTCTGTAATACCTTACCTCTGTCAGCCCAAGCCGTGCGTCATTCTTTTTTTTTTTTTTTTAACCAAAGCTCCATCTATTGGTGGGGAGCAAACACCTGCTGGAAACCGGGTCCAACGTCCCATAGATACAACCATATCCTCACAATTTGGCACGAACTGGGAACCGGGCCCAGCGTCCCATAACGAGTACATTCAGAAAACACGTCAGTGAAAATGAGGCTAGGAACCTACTAGAAAAAAATCCAATTGGCCTAAGAATGGAAATTGAAAATTGAGATACCGGGGCCATCACCCGGCTTTGACTCTGAGAGTTAAAGCTACTTCAGACATGTCTATGACAACTTCATGATTCAGAAACGACTCAGAAGAACCCCCATCAATCCACTTTTCCTCCCTCCGGCAAGTTTGACTGCAGCGGAGCCACCATCTCTGCTGCTGCTATGCCATACTCCCATCCGACCAGCTAGCCCCCTCACTGGTAGGACGCGTGATAACCCACCATCTTCTCCCACTCTCCTTATTCTGTTCTTGTGTATTTACTGTTTTTTTACAGGATGAGGCAAAATTCAGAAACCGACTCAGAAAACCCCCCTTCAATCCTCTTTACCTCCCTCCGGCAAGACTTACTGCAGCGGAGCCACCATCTCCACTGCTGCTGTACCCTATTTCCATCTCCAATGACAGTACCCACCTGGGTCGATAGCCGACCTCTATAACAACCTGGGTGAAAAAAAAAGAAGTAGAAAAAAAAAAGAAAAAACCCACCAGTACTTGGCCCAGCTATGGGCTGTCAAAAAAAAAAATGAAGTTGAAACACTTCAAGTCGGATGAATTTGGGCGCTCCTGTAGCGACCCGTACATTTCCTAAAATTGTGGCTTGTTAACGGGCACGACTTTAGCAAGTACTGGCGGCTTAAAGAAAAAGGGACTTGCCAAACGCTTGCCTGTGAAAGGGTGAAGTTAACGAACGGAGGCAGATAAATGATGGTCGGTATAAGGGGCACGGGGGGGAGGGAAGGGAAGAGCAAGATAGCGACAGGCTCAGGAAAGTAAGGGAGGAATCCAGGGGAGGCAAGGACTGGAATCGGCAGTCCTCGCCAGCTGTTGTTGAAAGAGACAAACGCAGGAGGCAGCCCCCAACTAACCGTAGAAGACAAAAGCAGGTTACGTCAGGGCCTCGTACGACCTCCTTCCCGACTGAGCACTTCCCTGCAGCAGCATCCTCCACTGAAGATTCAGCGAGAGTAAAGAGCGAGAGCAAAGAGCGCTTTCTGCGAGAAAACATTTCTGGGGTCTTGAAACAGAGAGGGGGAGGTCCCTCGGACTGGAGAGGTGGTTATGAAGGGAATGGGGGGGGGGGGGGGGGGGGGG
>BFEA01000719.1:609481-620244 GCA_003427395.1 Chara braunii | reverse complement strand
GCTGGAAAGCGCCCAGGAATTTTGTTTCTTTTGTTTTCTGATCGCGCTATGTGAATACGCTTGTCCAGAACATGCAAACGTGGCTTTTTCCTGAAAACCCTTGGAAGTTGAGTGGGGGCACGGGGGGGAGGAGGGGGGTGGGGGTGGGGGTGGGGGTATTGGGGGTGAGGAAAGAGATTAGACTCATTAGAGGGGTTTAAAAGGGGTGTATAACACTGTGTATTGACTCTCTTTTTCCATTTTATTTTTCATCTTCGTCAGCAAAAGGTTGTTTGTACTATCCGTCTACACAAAATGTGCCTTTTCAAAAGCTTTTGAATTCTTTTCTTTTTCATCTTTTTTTTCAAAATTTGTGCTCGGACTGCCTTGCACCTTGGCGGCTGCGCCCCTGGGCCCGCGGCTTTGTCCGGATTGTAACATAGTTTTGAAAATTTAGAGTCTTTTCTGAATCCAGATTTGCGTATCTCCAAATCCAGATGTGGAATCTCGCTTTTATCGTATTTTGAGTCTTGACTCTTTTCTCACCTTTCGCACTTTTGCAAGCTTCTCGTAATAATCCACAACAGGGACACTCTGACAGGAGAACACCTGCAAAACAAACAACCGAGGACAAGATTAAGAAATCAGTTTTTTTTTTTTTTTTTTTTTTTTTTTTTTAAAAAAAGTTAGATAGAAAAGTTCAGACCAATTAGAAAGTTAGAAACCCCTTAAATTGCCCATGACTCAAAACTCAAAACTTAAATGAACATGCTTCGACTTTTTCTTCACGTCCTTTATTGGCACTTCACTCACAGTTTGACAGTGAAAAGTGGAAAAGACCTCTCTCTAAATAACAATAAAACACTTTCTGGCTGCTCCTACTACTATTTACATGGTTGTCCTCCATATCATGCCAACTATATATATGACATTTTATATGTACATGCCCTCCATTCCACTCCCTAAACCCTAAACTGTAAAACAGCTACTACTACTACTACTACCAAAATAGTACTAATTTAAATGACACGCCTCTCTCCATTGTCCTTGCTTTCTCTCATTCTTGCCCTCAGAGAATCCTCCTCTTCATCCTCCACTTCCTCCGCTTCCTCCCCATCCTTCTTCCTCCCCATCCTCCTCTTCCCCCTCCTCTTCCTTCTCTTCCTCCTCTTCCTCCACTTCCTCCTCCTCTTCCTCCTCTTCCTCCACCTCTTCCTCCACTTCCTCCTCTTCCTCCTCTTCCAACTCCTCTTCCTCCATTTTTCCCTCTTCCTCCTCTTCTTACTCCTTCCTCTTCCTCTTCTTCCTCCTCTTCCTCCACCTCTTCCTCCACCTCTTCCTCCTCCTCCACTTCCTCCTCTTCCTCCCCTTCTTCCTCCTCTTCCTCCTCCAACTCTTCCTCCTCCTCTTCCTCCATCTCTTCCTCCACCTCTTCCTCCACCTCTTCCTCCACTTCCTCCTCTTCCACCTCTTCCTCCTCTTCCAACTCCTCTTCCTCCACTTTTTCCTCTTCCTCCCCTTCTTACTCCTTCCTCTTCCTCCTCTTCCTCCACCTCTTCCTCCTTCTCGTCCTCCTTCTCTTCCTCCACCTCTTCCTCCTCCACCTCCTCCTCTTCCAACTCCTCTTCCTCCCCTGCTTACTCCTTCCTCCTCCTCCTCCTCCTCCTCCTCCTCTTCCTCCACCTCTTCCTTCACTTCCTCCTCTTCCCCCCTGTAAAAATTACCCATTATTTATGAAAACAAAAAGGTGGCATCAATGCCGCATCATGGCATTGTCGTTCTTTCTTCCCTTTCTTTTCAAATCTTCCCTCTCCTCATGAAGAAAAAGACAAAAAAACAAAAGCTGAAGTCTCAAGACCCAGCAACAGAGGGTCCCAGCACAGCAAAGGGATAACAACAATTAGAAAAGAGTTCAAAAGACAGAAAACTTATAATAATAAAAGAAGTCCCAAAAAACAAAACAAAATGGCGGAAAGGGTACTACACACACTGCAGAATTATCACAGTATAATATAATAACATATCAGTATCCCAGAACTACTCACCTTGAACCGCTTTCGGATGGTCTCAACATTATCGTCTATTCGTCCCTGGACGAGACAGGCAGAACAGAAATTTAAGCAAAAAGGCGAAAGGACAAAGTTAACTTATAAAAAAGAAAAAGAAAAAACAATTACCTGCGCATTGGGCCCGATTTGTAATAAATTTCTTAAGACTGAAAAAAATTATCAGCATGCCATGGATTTTTATCATTTTTTTCAAATTTTCAATTTTTGTTTTTATTTTCAAGAGCAACGAGTCAACGACCTTTGAGTCTTTGAGATATGATGTACCTACCTGGGCACCATTAGTGGACACTGCTGATGTTCCTAGGGGGAGGGAAGGTAGGGGAGGTGCAACACCGGTCCCGATTCCCGGCCCTTTTCAATTTAAAAAAAAAAAAAAAAAAAAACCTGGCAGTGTTAATTCAACTTAATTGCTGCGTTTCAATTTGAGTATATGTGGTTAATTTACCCTCTGTGTGCAGTTACAAAACATGTTATTGCGCTTGCACACGTGGCCCAAGACCACCTCTGCTCACTGCGTTTCTTATTCCTGGCCCCTGGGTAATAAGGGGTATGTATGTAATTATCTTACCCATTGGGTTGGTGTGACTGTGTATTTTAAGGGGTTATGGCCTCCACTGCACTGGTGAAGTGCCCACCGTGGCCTCTACAACAGCCTGGGAGTTTTCAAAAAAAAAAAAAAAAAAAAAAAAAAAAAACAGAGGTTGAAAATTGAAATATGATGGGACTTGGATGGCTCAGTGGTTACAGCACCGGCTGGAAATGCGCATTGTGGTAGGAGGTCGTAGGTTCAAAACTCTGCGGCCTGACACACGTCCGCCGTTAGGCGCTTTCATAGCGGCCCCCTTGGGCTGACGCATGGTACTTATTACAGACACTGCCTGTGCACCACCCAAAGGGTTAGGTCCATGATCGTGGCATGGTGGTAGCGGGCTTTGGGGGGAGGACTGCCTGAGTGGTTGGCCATTAGGGGTGTGATGAGTGTTGAGTGTCTGCGTGCGGGCTGTGTGTTGAGTATGGTCCGATGATCTCTAGGTCTGTCTTGTGTACTCATCATGGGCGGGGGTAGAGGGGATAGATGGGGGGTGGGATGATAAATAGATAGGGAGGGAGTGGGGGGGGGGGGGGGGGGGGGGGGGAGGGATGGGTAGATAGGACTCTGTCTAGGGATTGTGGGCCCATCTGCATGCGCCGCTCGGTTCGTATGGGCTTCTCTGTGGGTGTATCTGGGTGTATCTGGGTGCATCTGGGTACCATGGTTGTTTCCCGGCCTCATGATCCACCCATGAGAGTCCATCCCCACATCGTACGATCCTAGGTCCCGCTTAGACACCGCTCTCCACACCCCCTTCAGTAGTGGTAGTGGTTGGGTGTTAGGCATATACGACTCCCACAGGTGGGCTTCAGGTTGATCTCTCGATGCTTGTGGGCTGGGCTTCATCCGGGTTGGTGTCTGTCTGAGTTCCCACTGAGGGGTCAACTGGGGCGTGGGTCTGGGGAAGGGCTTCTAGGTAGGGGTGTCATCTCAGGCAGGCGGAGGAGGGTTGTCGCATTGATGCAGTATGGTGGCCTCACCACCCATAGAGTCTGCACGATGTGATACAGGGGGGGGGGAATGACTGTGTATGTCCGTGACCCCTCCTGTATCTGGTCCGTCCTCGAGATTCAGGGTGCCCCTATAGTAGCGCCCGGGGGAAAGTGTCTACGACCCCTCGGAAGGCGCGGGCTGGTGTAGGTCTAGGTCTAGATAGAGAGGTCTGGGTCGCACCGCTGTAGGGCTCGACTTGCGATAAGATTAGAATATAACAGGTCACAAATGACACCCCCTGGGGGAAGACTGTCCTTGGGGTTGTCACAAACCATCCGGTCCCCTCACTTGTTGAGTACGACGACAGACACCTCCCGAGGCCTAGCATCCACCCTCTACCCCGACATGGACCTTTTTTACAGAAAAAAAAAGAAAACGAAACACCAAAGCTTGAAAACAAAACACGGCACCAGCGTCCCTGTTTCGTGGCTGAACAGTACCACGCATTTAAGTTGATTTTCCTCGCCCCCCCCCCACAAAAAAAAAAAAAAAAAAAAAAAAAAAAAAGTTAATTTAATCATTTTATTTTTAAAAAAAAAAAAAAAAAAAAAAAAAAAAAACAGAGGTTGAAAATTGAAATATGATGGGACTTGGATGGCTCAGTGGTTACAGCACCGGCTGGAAATGCGCATTGTGGTAGGAGGTCGTAGGTTCAAAACTCTGCGGCCTGACACACGTCCGCCGTTAGGCGCTTTCATAGCGGCCCCCTTGGGCTGACGCATGGTACTTATTACAGACACTGCCTGTGCACCACCCAAAGGGTTAGGTCCATGATCGTGGCATGGTGGTAGCGGGCTTTGGGGGGAGGACTGCCTGAGTGGTTGGCCATTAGGGGTGTGATGAGTGTTGAGTGTCTGCGTGCGGGCTGTGTGTTGAGTATGGTCCGATGATCTCTAGGTCTGTCTTNAAAAAAAAAAAAAAAAAAAAAAAAAAAAAAGTTGATTTAATCATTTAACTGTTCATAAACAGGTCAACAGTTCAAGTCCTTTTTCTGGATATAGAATAGCGTCTGGGGGTTTCTTGTTTCCCAACTTCCCAAGCCTAACCAAGGAATACTAAATAAATTTATAAAAAATTAAAAAAAAAAAAAATCATAAAAGTTGAAAACGTCATAGTAACTTCGAAGTTCATACTACTTCACAGTAACTTCAGACTCTTCAGAGTAAGCTCATATGTTTGTTTAAAACTAATTATAATTATTAATTTATTATATATTTAATATTATTATTTCATAATTTAATTTATTATGGATTTTTAGTATTTTTACAGTTTCAGTCTTTCAGAATATTATTTTGCAGAGATGTCCACCATTGCATTCAAAAAAAAAAAAAAAAAAAAAAAAAGAAGGGGCGACGGGCTTGAGATATGATCATTGAATTGACCGGCAGTAGGTAATTCAGAAGTACATTATTTCTGTTAATCTGACTGCATCTGGATTCGAACTCGGGTCTGCATTTCCACAGAGTACGTTGGGTGTACCAACTGAGATAGGCCATGCCCTCCCTCCATTCTACTCCATTTCCAAGGGCATGGTGGGGGGCAGGTCGAATATCTGCCGACAGGCAATGGTAATTTTCCCTTGGAGTATTAAGTAGGATATATAATTATTATAATAACCTTTAAAAGAATTGAAACAAAAATAATACAGTAATCTGCAGGAGCTGAGTGGAGTGTATGCACTGTGAAAAGTGCAGTGAAAAAAATAAAAATAAAAATGGAGTCAACGAAAATTGGAGTCGACAAGCATTATCCTTGTCTCTCCCCCATTCTACCGTCTTCACCCTGTCTCTTATACACATCTAGATGTGTATAAGAGACAGAAATAATACAGTAATCTGCAGGAGCTGAGTGGAGTGTATGCACTGTGAAAAGTGCAGTGAAAAAAATAAAAATAAAAATGGAGTCAACGAAAATTGGAGTCGACAAGCATTATCCTTGTCTCTCCCCCATTCTACCGTCTTCACCTGAATACAAAGTACAGTCATTATTGCTGTATCTAGACTCAAAGTTGTCCCAAATGCAGCTGTAATGGCTGTACGTTGTATTTGGGTGAAGCTGGTACTAGTACTGTAGTAGGCTTGGCTTAAACTTTCGACATCATCATCACCGTACCTCCCCACGGTTCAGCAGTCTCTTCTCCATGACATCTTCAGGACAGTCGAAAAAAAGAACGAACGCTGGAATGATGCCCGTCTGGATCACAGAAAACAAAGCACAAGTAAGGATTTAGTCAGCACCAAGATAAAAGAAATGAAAAGAAACAAGAACAAAAAAGAGAGAGAGAGAGAGAGAGAAGAGGGGGGAAAAGGAGGAGGAGGAGAGCAGGACAGAACCCATCGCTCTCTGTACACCAGGTAGAAACAAATGAGATAAAACTTCAGAAAAGAGATTACGAGAGCGCTTCCATTCCCACACAATTATTTTATAAGAATATTTATGACTATAATAAATTAATAAATAATAAGTTTAATAACAGTATAAATTCATAATACATTTCCAAACACAACCGCCTCGTGAACCACAGCTGGAAAGAATGAAGAGGACAAAACACGGACTGGCAGATGGTTTCGTTGGACTTTCCCAACGACAGACAAAAGACACATCACAGAGAGAGAGAGAGAGAGAGAGAGAGAGAGAGAGAGAGAGAGAGAGAGAGAGAGAGAGAGAGAGAGATGCTGGGGCTGTGAAATCGACTGATGACGTTGATCGTTGTCGTTGATTGTGAGCAGACGGTGAAGTTCGCTCTGTGTACTAGCTTGCACAACAAGCCGTTCTTGATTGGCTTGATGCTTCTAACAAGTGGATTGGAGGCGAAGAAGATAACGGCGCTGATTCCTGAAACGATGCTGAATGATCGCTATCGAAAGTCGCAGACAAGGAAGAAGGCCAGCAGTTGACTACTTACTTTGTCGCAAAGGTTGCGGTAAGGAGGAACGCAGTTCAACGCACCTCGCCATTTTTGACTAAGCACGCAACTGGCTACTTGCCTGCCAGATTTTGTTATTTCCTGAAAATCATGGACCCAGTTTCCAGCAGGTGCTGCTCCGCCACCAATAGACGGCTGGAGCTGTATGTGCAAAAAAAAAAAAAGATTTTGTTTTTTCCTGAAAATCATGGACCCAGTTTCCAGCAGGCGCTGCTCCGCCACCAATAGACGGCTGGAGCTGTATGTGCAAAAAAAAAAACAAAAAAAAAAAAAAACGAAGAAGAAGAAGAAGAACTTGATGGAAGTCATTTAGCAGAGGGGGGGGGGGGGAGAGCAAAATACACACAACACAGACACCAACCATGTCCCATACTACACACATGTAACTGTTAGTAAACAGATCAGGAGCAGGAGTCCGACCCCTGACACTAGTAGAACCCGGGCCCGGGCCCGGGCCCGGTTTGGGGCTTAGTTTGTTCCCGATTTATGTGAGTCATCCTTGCTTGCGCAGCTGGTTCCGAAAGTATGGCTCTTTGTACTAGTCGATGCCGGGTAATGGCCCCGGGCCGGTAATTCATCTGGTTCTGAAAAATGTTCTCAGATATGTTTTCTATATGGGATGCTGGGCCCGGTTCCCAGCACAAGTTGCCCCCCACGAATAGATTGGAGCATTTCGTTCCTCCCCTCCCCACCACCACCACCCCCAAAAAAACAAACAAACAAACAAACAAACAAACAAACAAACAAACAAACAAACAAACAAACAAACAAAGTTAACAAACAAACAAAAAGAAAAAGGGGCCATGCCAATCTTGTCTGTATCGAGCCTTGTAAAAGGGTCATGCCAATCATCGCTGGGTCGTTCCCATTTCAATTTGAATGGATGTCTGGAAAGACAGAGAGATACTTCAGGTTCCCACCGACCAGCTGCCAGAAAGATTTTGACTACTGAAAAAGCGTAACCAGGAAATCAAATTCAAATTCTTGGTGGTATTTCGTTTTCCGTCTTGAACTACACAACAGCCAGAGGGGATGCATGCAGCCACTATAATCGAGGGCTGTGTCTGCGGACCTCGGTACTCGTTGGTGGGATGATAGGTGGGAGCCGACAGGCTTGATGGTGGATTGCCTCTCGAGGATGGGCGGGGTGCAACCGGTTGAAACGTGCATAGAGTATGTGACACGTCCTGAGTGCATTGAGCAGGAAGTGATGTAAAACTGTTTTCCAAACGAGAAAGAAAATTAATTATAAAAAAAAAAAAAAACTGTTTTCACATTTAAAATCAATGTGGATTCTGGAGTCCTGTTGGGAAGCAAGTGTATGGGCATTGCTTTCCCTCTTCTTTTCCTTTTAATTGTTAGTATTTTATACTGCTTAAAATTCCTAAACATAGCAGAGATGGAAAATAAAAGTGAAATTTGAAATTTCTGAATTACTAATTACTAACTAAGTAGTAAATTAATAAAATTATCGGTAAATAAAAATGAAATTTGAAATTTCTGAATTACTAATTAGTAATTACTAAGTAGTAAATTAATAAAATTATCGGTAAAAGATTATAGAGTTAGGGAGGGGGGAATGGAGAAGAGGGTAGAGGGTCAGGAGAAAGGGAGGGGGGAAACCGGAATTTAACGGCAAAAAAAACTCACCACTCTCTGGAAAGTCAATCGATTATCTTCATCCCTTGGAAAACCATCAATCAAAAATTTGTTCTTGCCGCTCTTCGTCATTGCAGCCTGGAGGAGACCAACTGTAACTTCAGCTGGCACAATCTTCCCTTCCTTCATCATTTTCTGGAGCATCACCCTGATCATCACAGACAATTCAGGTAAAGTTCTGAGAAAGTTCTGAGAAAAAGCAGCAGATAGTTCACCATTGGATGGTCTTAACGAACGGAACAATTTTTTTTATTTTAGTTTTTTTAATTATATATATATTTTTTGAAACAAAGCTCCATCTATTGGTGGGGAGCAACACCTGCTGGAAACCGGGTCCAGCGTCCCATAGATACAACCATATCCCTACAAGTTGGCACGAACTGGGAACCCGGCCCAGCATCCCATAACGAGTACATTCAGAAAACTCGTCAGAAAATTTCATGAGAATGAGGCTAGGAACCTACTAGAAAAATCCAATTGGCCTAAAAATGGAAATTGAAAATTGAGATACCGGGGCCCTCACCCGGCTTTGGCTCAGGGAATTAACGCTACTTCAGCCATGTCTATGACAACTTCATGATTCAAAGACGACTCCAAGAGAACCCCCATCAATCCRCTTTACCTCCCTCCGRCAAGACTGACTGCAGCGGAGCCACCATCTCTGCTGCTGCTGTACCATACTCCCGTCCTACCAGCTAGCCCCCTCACTGGTAGGACGCGTGATAACCCACCATCTTCTCCCACTCTCCTTATTCTCTTCTTTTTGGAATTCTTTTTTTTTTGTTGGAAATTCAGAGAAATTTATGTCTGAGTGCTTTTACTACACAACCTAGTCGTTGAGAAAGACGAAAGGAGAGCAGACAAGCCACGCTAACACCAACAAACAAACTACCCACACACCAGGTGAAGAAGGCCGCAGACCCAATAATCAGTCCTCGAACCTAGACGCAGCTGATCTCAAGCCCCCCTATGCTAGGTGACAGGGCACTGCCATGCCCCAGCCCTGATCAGCCTGGTATAGTCGGCAGGAAGTGTCTCCCACCCTCGACACTCCCTGTAGCTGCAATGCCCCTAGGTGACAGGGATAAACCCCGGCAACAGCTACGTTGGACGGGCTGGTTCTGCCTTCCTCTCTCGACAGGACTCCCCAAGCCTCATGCTCCCTCGGGCTCCCTCGGGTTACAGAGCATTCCAAGCGCTCCAGCACCGGCCTGCGTCGTCCCAGCCCCGCCCTCCTGACCTATACCCAGGGCCTACTGCCCTTCTCAGGTGGCCCCCTAACAAAACTACTACCCCTCAGCGCAGCCCATCGTCCGTCCCTCTTCGATTTTTTCCGGACTCTCACTCTTTATTTGAACATCTGAAAAGTTTTCTTCACAGCTACGAATGATGATGATGCAACTGATGATGGTGAAAAATTASMAGGACTGTGCTATACYAGCAATTCTGGCATCCTAATCCTGGAACAACACCTAGCCCTCCCTATACCAGAATATTGCAACTTCAGAGACAAGACCAACCCAACCAACACCTACCATAGCTGAACTCTTCTCGCTACCTAGACTATCCCCAGCCCCCTAGGTTGTCAAGGCAGCCCCCCCCGATTCGCCACTGGATTGCTTTCCCCCCTCAGCAAACCCCAGATCTCTCTACAAGGCCTCCCACTCCTGCCAATTGCAGGTTACAGGGCTACGCCCCAGCTCCGGCCAGCGTCGTTCTGGCATTAGTCTCTTAAATACTTTTGAGGAACAAAAGAGGTGAGCCATGGACAGTGTCAAAAGGTAGAGATTTTGAGAGATCGATCTTCCCTCCCTAAGGCTTAGTCGTATTCTGGAGTATCACCCTATTTGACGGATAGCTTTCAGAAAAAATAGAGGAGAGCAAATGAATCATGGATAGTTCTGTGAAAGAGAGGAGATAAGTCATGGATACTTCTGGGACAGAAAGCAGAGAAGTCATGGATAGTTTTGAGGAATAGAACTGACAGTCTTTGCTTTTTTTCTTCTCCTCCAAGAACCAGCGACTCCCCTCTTTTTCTTTTTTCTTTTTCAAACTGATCAGAACAGACACTACACTTGATCTTAGCCAAATGGCCGAGAAAGGTATACCACCACTCTTCCTTTTCTTTTTTTTTTGTACAAACAGAATGCTCCAGTCTATTCGTGGGGAGCAGCACATTCTGTGTCCAAAACGACCACGCTTCCTGAAGAAGAGGTTCGGCCAAATCCGTTGCCCATAACAAACATACAAGAAGCAGAGCAGGAAGCAGAAAAAAGAAGCTGGGAGCAGGCAAAGAAGCAAAGGGCATAACCTGAGAGAGAGAGAAGGAAACATGCACTGAAAGCAGAAGGAAGGCGGGTGATGTCAGTTTGGGGAGAAGGGTAGGAGCCTAAGAGGAACAGAAAATAAAAATTGCTAGAATACCTGCTGGGGCTTCGCCCACAAAAACAAGAATTTTTGGAAGAAAAATGCATTTCTCTCTCTCTCTCTCTCTCTCTCTCTCTCTCTCTCTCTCTCTCTCTCTCTCTCTCTCTCTCTCTCTCTC
>BFEA01000719.1:534402-546982 GCA_003427395.1 Chara braunii | reverse complement strand
GCCTGAGTCCAGATATAAGTTTTATCAGGAGAAGTCGCCTATTGTTACGCTGCCAACGAAGACACCGTCGCTAAAATGACAACGCGGGGGGTCATTGATCTGGCTCGATCAACCAGACTATGGTGGGCCAAGATAAAGATTTGACTCTCTCGTACTAGACTGCAGGAAAAGTCGGTGATGAAGGTTATATTTTTGTGTATATTTTATGAAAAAAAAACAAGATATTCTTAGAAAGGTCTCGGTCATAGTCCCGTACGCGGGATAATGACTTAACAGGACACCCAACGAGGAGTCCACGTTGTTTAGGACAAAAGAGAGAGGACTATCGGGAGTTTTATAACCGAGCAAATTCTATGTTGTAGTACGCAACCAATATATCGGCATTCGATGTCAGGACAAAGGAGACTTAGTTTAAACTCTTGGCAGCGTATAGTAGTGTCTGACACGGATCGATAGAACCCTCGAAACGAAGTCAGTCGGTCTATCGGATTGGATCTTTTATCGCCAATATTTGAGTTATGACTGAATTAGTGACCTTTTGATTATTCAGAGCGACGGGGACGTCGTTTAATGTGGTTCGGTAAGCTGTAAGTGCAAATACCCTTACAAGGGTATCCGCCCTAGTCTTTGCAAGTGTCAGGAAAAAAAAAAATTGTTTTGAAAATTGGGTGCGTCGCACGAGCAGCGACCAGTCTTTTTTTTTCATGACCAGCTGTATGCTCATAGGAAAAGTAGGGAGTGTGTGGGTGTGCAGTCTTGAAGGCGCGTGTGATCTCTTTTCGTTGTTGATGATAGGAAAACTTGCGTAGTTGCCGACCAATTTTTGTTTTTGATTAAATTAGGATTAATAATATTTTCGTCGGATTGGTACATTTAACTGTGGAACATGCTCAAAGGTTGCACTGTTATGGTTGGCGTCGGGTCTGACCCCTAGTGACGTGAATTTTTAGAGGCAACGACTTATTGTCTAGAAGGGCTTAGGGTCCGTGTAGTACACGGTACAATAAGACATTTCACTGCGGTCGCTTGCGAGGGAAGAGTTTTTCGAAGTTTTTATGAAGATATGTGCGAATGAAGTTTAGCTTAGATATAGGTTGAGCATTCGAAAGTAAAACGATAAAAGCACAACTTGATGCGAGGGATGTTGCGCATAGCGGCTAGGGCAACACCAGGCTCTCCCGTGCGGCAAAAGTCGGGGTACGGGGACCGTCGACCTTGGTCGGCAGGCCAAGTCATGGCCTTGGGGCGCTTGGGAAGGCCCACGTGCGAAGTAGTTCCCGTTCATATGGATGAAGGTTGGTGCTAATACTAGTCTTCGACTTAGCACTAAGTTACGGTATCGGATTTTCAACAAGAAGATTCAAGGATCGAGGCCAGCAACTCGTATCAATGAGTGATGGAGCAACATGAAAGAACCAAGGGGTTGAGGCTCGACAAAGCTATCCCTTTTGGTTTTGTTGCCAGCCCCGATAGTGGGCCCAATTGGCAGGACCAAGGAGGTGCGCGGTGACCCCTCCCCCTCCCCTTTCCCTAGTATTCGCAATATTTATTTATTTCTATTTTTATTTTTCCTCGGTCAGTTTCTTGGGACACGATAGCAGTTCCGGTCTTGGTGTCGGTACCGAGACCGGTCCCGGAATCGATGGCCCTAGCTCAGTTGGTACACCCATTAGGTGTTGGAGCCCAAACCTGAGTTTGTGCTCTGTCGGTGGGAGCTTACGGTGCAGGTGAAATACCACCACCTTTTCCTTTTATTAGTTATTTTTATTTTTATTGTATTCTTACTTTACTGATTTCATGAGGTGGAGTCGGGGCTTGCTCATGTCCCTTGATCCAAGGTGCAGGTCGTCGTGGCCTATCCGATCCAAGCAAAAGACCTTATTAGGTGGGGTCTTTGGTTGGGACGGCACAACTGTGGTTGTACCGTCCACCACCCACGATCTGTTGTGAGAGGTGAGTGTGAGCATTTCCGTTGGGACCCGAAAAAATGTGATCTATACCAGAGCAGGGCGTGGCTAGTGGGACTCCGACGGAAGCCCACAGTGATACTAGCATGCAACTCGTTTGTCGAACTTGGGTATAGGGGCGAAAAGCTACTCGAACCATACAGTAGTTGGTTACCTCTGAAATTTCCTTCGGGATAGTTGAAGTTGTTGGGATGGCTGAGTGGCCGGGGTGCAGGGGCTGAACCTGGACTGCAAGGAGCGATGGTGCAAGAAGTGAAAAACGATGGCAGAGGTAGACATGAGCGCGAATGGAGGAAGTTGTTGCACGACCGTTTCTTAATAGAACAGGGTGAGGGAAGATTTATTCCCGGGGTTTGGCCCCAGGCGAAGTGAATGATGGTGTTAGATCCTCATTTAGTAAAATCTATGGGAGTTAGAGTAGAAAGTATAGTCGAGGAGAGCTTGAAGATGGCGACGGGGAGGAAAATGCAAGCGAAAGTTGGATTACTCGGTTGTTTTTTTACCAATCTTAATGTAAGATGTTGAGTAAGGGTCTCCTGTCGTTACAAGTTCAATGGTGATGTTAGATTTGAGTTTTAGTGGCAAGTTTTTGCATGTTGTAGATTATAGGCTGCACAGTCGAGCGAAGATGGAAGGACGAGGAAAGTCAGAACGAGACGAGTGATGAAGAAGTTGGTATAGCAATAAATTTTTTCGTGTTCTGACAAAAGATTCATTTTTATTTTTTATCTCTTATATATTTGGAGATTGTTGGTGTGGAGGTTACGATCGTCGTGTTTGTCATCGCAGTTTTCCTCGACTAAGCAGAGAAGCACTTTATATCAGGGGTCGTCTTCTCCGATATTGTGGTTGCACCGCCCGTTCGTGATCTACACCACGCTAGTGGCCATACGTTCCCGTTCCAAATTCACCCCGATGGGCAGATGTCTCTTTTGGTCTGCGACTAGATTTGGCCGTACCAAGGGTCAGATGTGTTGAGGTGGTAGCGCACGCGTATAAGCAGAGAGAAGGACGGAGATGAACTACCTACCCAGGTAGCAAAAAGGGCAAACTGGCGATGCGTGATGAACCGAAGGTTGAGCTACCACATCGAGTTGCGTGTATAAAAAAATTTATTTATTACTGTCTGAGTCTGGTCGGAATGACGGCGAGATATGTTGAAGAACGCAGCCAGAGCATATGAGCAAAGGCGGAATGTATCTTCTCGTATTATAAGGGAAGATTCATTCTCATTTTTCACGATTGGTGAGTATCGGAGAGCCGCTTGTAACCACGCACGACATAATCTCCCTCATTGCTTGATCTTGGTTGTCCTCCTCGATTGGAGTTCAGATGGTAATACCCATAGTCGTCACCTTTAAACTGATGTTACTCATGCACGCTGACGCTGTTGGATTCGAGACTGATCATTGCATTCACAATCGACATACGATTGATGTTCGTCGCTGCGTGCGTTTTTGTCACACCAGTGGTTGTCATCGGGGCCGTGATCATTATTAAGGTCGTTAAGTCTACCTTTTGAATGTACCTCCCCACGATATAGGGGAAAATTCATTCTCATTCTGCACATTCGGATCGGTAAAGTAAGGTACATAGTCGTCGGCTTGCTGCCCATCTTCATCGACGTGTGCGACCTACTTTATTGATGAGGAGGTCGTTTGCATAAGGGTGGAGAACGTAGCTCCGATTAAGCACGAGAGCATCGTCTGTCCATTGTGGTTTGTGACGGGTCGTTTTCATTCATGACCATCCGCCGTATTGCGACACTCGTCCATTTACAATCATCCTCCCGATCATATTTGTCTGTTCACAAGCATATCGCTCACTGGCATAAAGTGAGTTAACTGGCAGGTTGATGGAAGTGTCTGCCTGGTTGGTGCATGGACTTGGCCACAACTGATTGCAGCGTGAGTAGTAAAGGCAACTGAACGCAATTGTGTTTGCCTGGTTGGTGCCTGGTACTTGGCATCAACTAATTGCAGCGTGAGTTGTAAAGGCAATTGAACGCAATCATTCGTGTTTAAGTGAAGAGCGGGATCTGAACTCAGGATTAGTAGGAAGTACGTCTTACGGTTTTTCATAGTAGCTCCCCCACTTATTTGGGCGTTTCTTTAAGGATCCGAGTCGTCCCTCGTTTGAAGTTTAGTTGCAGTTTTTCATGACTGTTGCTACCCCTACATCTAAAAGGTTGTTATGCTGTTGGAAACTTTATATTCTCGGTACCAGGTTGCTGTAAAGTTAAGTTTTGGAGGAACGAGGTTTTTGTTGCGCCATGCTTCGTTGGTGCAGCAACACACTGTTTCTGTGTCGTGCATTTACGATGCATTTGCAGAGTTCTTTGAGTGTGACACTGTGGCTTATTGAGTTTTTGAGTTGGGCAAATTACTGCGCACATTGTTATGTATCCTCATGACCATTCACGGTGCACTTGTAGTGTCTTGCTGCTATTGTTGTGCTTGAATTGTGCACCGTACGCCGTCCGACTGTTGTATATTGTTGTGCTCTTATATGCAATTTGAATAGAGCACAAGGAAGATACTCTATTTAAACGCGGTCGTTCTAAGTTTCGTAGCTGCAATTTGATCTGTGGTAAAACACCATGACTTGGGGGAGTGATCAATTTCTGCGAGAGGTCTACTGTTGCAATTTGGGACCTGTCTGGTTATCGTTTACTCTACATTTAGTGGCGGTTTCACCATCCGACTGTGATTTCCGACCACCATTGCAGGGCCCTCAGGTGTATCGAGACCCCAAGACTCTCTCACGCGAGTTGAGTTGGCCCCTTCTTGTATCTCGAGAGTCTGACTTTCATTCTTTTGCCCTTCTTACACTCAATCTAGTTTCTTGGTTATGAGAGGAAGGCGACAGGTGGGATTGAAAACCCGTAGGACCGCATCAAGACCTTGTGGGAGGTCTACCCACCAATTGCGGGAGCTCTGTCGGGACCGAGGCAAAGGTCTGGAGGCAGAGAACTTTCGGGTATACCTCCTTTGCCTTGCGCATGAACCCACTATGCCCCTACCACTACAACTCTCTAGTTTGTTTAATAGGAATGCATGCGTTCCTCTATGATTGTTTTTTTTTTTTTATAACTTAATCAAATGAACTAAAAACAATACATGCATGAACTTCAACTTTATTTTGTTCTGACTGGAATCAAACTAAAAAACAAACTGGGGAAAGGTGGGAGAAAGGTGGTTTTCCATGCGTTTGACAGGGTCAATCATAGGTTAGGTATTGTTTCTTACCTAGTGTTATGGTTCTTGCTTATTTTCTTAAGAACCAAGCATTGTTTCTAAGCAGAATGGTTTGATTGCATGACCTAATGCATCAAGATAACATACGACTTTTATAAAGACTTATTCTCCTCACATGTGGACAAGTTGGATGGTCCATACCTGGTAAACAAGGCGCTAACGTCTGAACAACGTGAGTTCCTAGAGGCCCCGCTCTCCAAACAAGAGATATGAACTGCCCTCCCGCAACTAAGGGAGGAGAAGGCACCTGTGATTGACGGCTTCCCCAATGAATTTTTGAAAACCACTTGGAACTTTTTGGGTCAGGATGTCATAGACTTCTATAAAGAAGTATGGCTCACAGGAGAGATCATGGGAGAAAGGGCGGGCCAAGGGATACTAACATTCCTATATAAAAAAGGGAACAAAATGGATATCAGAAACTACCGACCAATTACACTCTTCACGGTTGTGTACAAAACATTATCTAAAGCCTTAGCTAATAGAATGATCTCGGTAATAAAAGACATTATTCACCCATCCCAAACCGGGTTCATGAAAAATAGAAATATACAAAAGAATATTATTTTAGTCTATGAGATACTCCAGCGCACAAGACACTCCCGCTAAAACACGGCCCTGATTTTTATCAGTTTTGAAAAAGCATATGACCACGTGGATTGAATCTTTTTTGAGAGATGGTTGGAAAAAATAAATTTCGGGCTAGATTTCAGGCAGTGGATACAAATCCTACACCAAAATGCAACCACGTGCATCTAGGTGAATGGGTGCCTATTGCCGCCCTTACGGCTGAAGCGGTCGGTTCGCCAGGGGGACCCCATTGCCCCCTTCCTCTTTTTTATTATTATGGAGGTATTAGTCGTCAACCTTTGGGCAAACAAAAACATCACTAGAATTCAAATTGCAGGCATTCTGGAGGAGGCAGTCCCAGTGCACTCCCTTTTCGCAGATGACCTCACAATAATGGTGGAGGCCACGTATCGCAACATGGAGGAAATCCGACAAACGATGGAAATGTTTGCTAAAGTCTTCGACATGATGATCAACTGGGGGAGCACGACACAGGGATGGCGAATTCATCACCAAGGGGGGCGCCCCCCAGAGCCGCCATACATTGCATGGATGCCGCTAGAGGTCCCAGTAAGAATCTTAGAGGTATCCATGACCAAGGGAAGACGCCCACCAATCAATGATGATGGATGGTGAATATATTAGCTCTCTGACTTAGCAAAAACTAAACAACTGGAAAAACAAGCACACCTCCTTGTTCGGCTGCGCACGTGGTTTCTACATCACTCTGGTAGAAGTCCTTACTATGGTCATTGAGCAAAAATGCCCTAAGGAGGCTTTGAAAAAAAAACGCGATATTTTTTTTATGGAGGGGGGATTGTGAGCAGAGCAATGAGATTAGTTGAGTGGCATTAGACTCAATTATTCAGCCCAAGGTGAGGGGAGGCTTGGGAATAATCGATTCTGCCACGCAAATGCAAGCGTTGCGGATAAAATGGATTAAAAAGCTTATATTTGCCACCAAAAAACCGTGTTGCATTTTTGCCCTGAAGCATCTGGCCCGGCTGGCCCCGACAACTCCCCAAGGGGTACACCCGCTGGCATGGTTGGAAGACCGTTTTTTGACGGTCCCACGCAAACTCCCACACAAAAGGGAGGGGGTAGACGGTGGATGTCAGGCAATGGACAACTTCCGATCATCTTTACTTGACTCCTAACACAGTCTCTCACTCTTGGATAGGACACACCCCCACCGATGGGAAGAGGCCTATGGACAACCCTTGTTTGGTAATTCGTGGGTGACAAACTTGAGGGGCTGAACCATGTCAAGTTCAGTACTGCCATTGAAAAGTTGGGTCAAACGAGGAGTCCTTAGAATTAGGGATCTCTGGAACAACGAGAGACAAGACTGGAAAACAGTTGATCAACTGTGGAAAACCCTACGATACTGCCGTTATGTGGAAGAGCTTTTAGATAATCTAATTGTAGTCATCCCGTTGGAATGGTATCGAGTTTTCAAACGACTCCCCACCTTGAGAGAAGGTGATTGGGTGGTAAGTAGGGAGACTCCGCCGAGGATTGGCCAGATTCACATGGTCATCCTGCAAAGAGTCCTAGACGAACACTATACTACCACCAAAATGGGCGCCCTCCAAGGGAGCGGAGCCCCCTTTGTTTGGAGAGAGCGTTAGTGTACCGAGTGAGGGTCATGAAAAAAAAATGACAGAGGGTGGTGTTACAACCATTTACAACGATCCAGAATCTGACTCTGGATCCATTGGAATGGACATGGAAGCTTCCCCCAACAGAGGGGAGGCCCCAATGCTGGTCCCATTAGCCTTTATCAGTTGTCGGTCAAATCGGCCTATAAAACTTGAATGCTCCTAAGAGACATTTGAGGGATAAGGTTAACGATCGATGGGTTAGGCACCTGAAAAGTCCAAACTCATGAAAATCACCTCCCTATGGTGGCAGATAACTCATCACTGTCTGTCGACAAACGACTGGCTGACAGACTGCACTAACCTATTAAAGAGGGGCCTGCTACTGCCATGGTGCCAGCGGTGCCAGAGTTTTTTCCTCTTTCACAAGAAGGTGGAGACCATTGAGCACATTTTCATGCAATACCCGGTCATTCAATTCACATAGAGTTAGTGGGACCACATCTGGCGAAAAATGGAAACCGACATCCACTGGCCTTGGTCATCGCAAGTCACCCATTGAGCATTGGCCAACAGCAGAAGAAGTCACGGTCTTTGTAGAATAATATGTATAGACTGGGAAGGAGAACGGTGATATGGGCACTCTGGTGGTAGAGGTGTATATCGACCACGAAGACAGTGAGAATAGAGGGGTAAGAAATCACATAACAGATTCAACAACAGGTACAACTTAAACTCACGCAAAGATGGTCGAATATAAAATCACAACTATACCTTTTTAGACAAGTTGGCGATGTCAGGAGAACAATTACAATATTTTGCACAGACTGGGTATGACGGGAGAGAGCACGGTGGATTACCAAGGTGGAATGGTGTGGAAACGAGGGAGATGGACAACGGAATCTGGAGAAAATGAGAGATTGCCGCCTGGTTCTTAAAAACTGGACGAACATAGGGTCGTCGTTCCCACTACACCCTCCTTTGGATTTCTCAAACCTCTTTTCACCTTATGTCTTTTACCTGGCAGAGATTTTGTCATGAAATACCAAATCATTCATCCACCACCGTATCACCCACACCTACATACACCCATTCATGGAGTTCCTCCCTGGAGCCCTTCGGGGAGGACTCCACTAACATACAAAACCTTTCATACTACAATCATTATCTACTGCTCAGTTAACCCCCAAGTCTTCAAGGTAGTCAATGCTGGCAGTAGCATCTGAACTATGGAGTGACTTCTGAAGTCTTTCATATATCTTGGGAAGTTGTACCATATTTCCAGTAGGTGCTGCTTTCCACCAATAAAACGGAGTCTGACAAAAAAAAATAAAAATAAAAATATAATTGATTGTTGTGTTTATTTTTTAGGGTCTGCCTATTTGACTTTTGAAGTCATGCATTCTTTCTAAGCATAATGGTTCGGTCTATCTGTTTTCCTTGGGGGTTTTAATTGAAGTTTGAGAAAAAAGTCAAACTTCATGCTTTTGTGTGACTTTAAGATAGGATGAACATTGTTTATAACCAAAATAGTTCAGTCATTTGTTTTATTCCGAGGGAGGATTTTGATTAAAGGCTATGCAATTTTTATAAGCAGAATGGTTTAGCCTGAAGCAATACACACAAGTGCAAACTGAGTATAAATTGGAAATACTTTATGTATATTTGCATATGAACAAGCATTTGGACATTGTTTCTAATCAGAATGATTCATCTTAAGCCATATTACTAAGAAGAGAAGTAAAGTCAATAATATAATTGGAAAGCAAAGTCAAGGGTATAATTGGAAGTAAACTGGGCAAGTCGAGCATTGCTTCTAAGCAGAATGACTCGGTCCCCTGGCCATATCAGAAGAAAAGTTATAAAATTACTTAAAATTTATATATTTAAATAGTTTGGGGCGACTGAACATTGTTTCGAAGCAAAATGGTGTAGTCGCATGACAAAAAAAAAGAGTAGTTGTGCAACCTTTCGTGTATATTTTAAGGCATGCTAGATATTGTTTCTAAGCAGAATGGTCTCGCGTCATCTCATATGTAAGATGGGTATAAGGTTAATCATATGGAGGACTAATTAACTATTTTATGTGGAAGCAACTTGGGATTTTTTTTTAGAGACATACCTTGGTTATTTGTGTTGCTTGACTATGAGATTAACTTTCAATTTAGTCTGAGTTATCGTTTGTTAGTTAGTTGCTTTAAATGCTCACCGTGTGTTGGAGTTATCTTCAAATTTATGCGTTTTTTTAGTTAAGTTCACTTCTCGTATTTGACTTTGTATAAATTTTGAAAATACACTTTTCACTAGGGGAAGTGATGCTCAAATTTATGTAAAACTAAGAAGTTAGTCAAATTTTGTCTTCAAAAAATTTAACTTTTGTCTAAATTTCATATCCGACTTCGTAAAAATTTACCCTAAAAAAGTTTAATTTTTGTCTAACGTAGTAAAATTTTGGGAAGCCTGTTTTTATAAAAGAGGTGTTGCCTAATTTTTTGCTAAAACGGGGAGTTTGATAAAATTTGGCTTTGTGAAGTCATGATTATTTTTTGACTTTATATTTAGCTTTGTACAATGTACGTATTCCGCCTCAATGTATGTATTTCGCCTGTTCTTCAATTTTGCGAGTTCCAAAAAAATGCAACTGTAACCGCAGTTGAATTTGACCTCGTGTAGTGCCCATTTGTTTATATTTAGCTTTGCGTCATGCTAAATCTGGACAGTGCAGAGAGTGGTTGAAGTTGAACCCGTGTAGTGTGTGGTCTGTTGATGTTGAATCTTTAGTGTGATTGCAAGTATGTTTCAAGTTTGTGAGTTGAAGTCGGAATTGACTTTGTCTGCGACCATGTGTACATTTTGAAGAGAGTCACACTATAATTGTAAGAGTGATCGGCTTATGTCTTATAACCCTGTTATATTTATATTTTGTGTATCAGCGTGGTCTGTTGTAACCGCGCTTAAAAATCGAGAAGATTTGTGTCGAGAGAAAAACAAGAATTTTTTTTTACTTTGTTTTTTTATAATTTTTATAATTGAACGTTAACGTCCGTGGCAACTGTCAAAGTCAGACTGCTTTATCTGTTTCCAGGCCTCCGATGATGGAACCTCACTCCGAGGGGCAAGGGAATTTGGCCGCTACAAAGGGCTGAAGTCTACCTACCACTCACCAACGCAGGGTGCAGAAGAGGGTAGGCCTCGCAATCGTACTCACAATTGTCTAACGTCGAGAGATTAACCTCTCAAGACGCGTGTCAGCCGACACTTGAGTGTCGAAAGCAACTATAAAAGTCGTCGAGGGCCGCATGATTATGGGTATCACATAATACATCATCCTCGCAATCGCTTTCGTAGCCATGCATGGTTGATTGTTGTGACAAGACCTACGTTGCTGCGAGATTTATTTAAAGTCTCGCGCGTGACGCTCATCTATCGTCTGTTGTCAAAAGGTTATGGGTTGGATACGAAAAAGGGACTAAGCGTGACTTATGTGTGAAACGTAGTTTTATTTTTATGAAGTGTATCGTGTGGTTAGATGGACTGCCCTAGTCGACCGACGCAGAGCCGCGCTTGGAAAATCAGCCCCACAATGTCGGTTCGCGTACAGGTCTGAGTAAGGCGTTTGATCGCCCGTTCCCCCTAAGCTACGACGTACGAGAAAACGCCCTCAGGTGGGTCACGTCAACGATTGCACCCGAGCAACTTTCACATGTGGTTCGGTAGCTCGACGGGGATACGCCTGTCGAAGGGTGGTGACAGCCCCCTGAGTAGAGATAAGTTGTTCCTCGCTCAACCTCTATCCTATTGTAGGGGGTTGTAGAGGTATGGCTGGCGCTCGATCGGAGCGGCGAAAACTCCACTAGCGAAGAAGTTCTGCAAAATCCTGCGTGACGCGGCCAGGAGGGTCTTACTGCAGGACCGATGCCCTCGACAACGTTTTGTGTGTGTTTGGGGGTTGTGTGTGGTGTGTGAAGAGCGCTGGACATTTTGGTACTTCCCGGGGGTTGCGGGAGTACATGGAAGGCACAACTATTGACAAATTGTGTGTTTGGGGGTTGTCTGTGGTTTCTGGGAGAGGGCTGGCCATAGACACTGCTGTTACTGCAGGGGGGTTGGGCGAAGTAGATGGCAGGCACAGCTACTGGCGAATGCTCGGTCTTTGCTTTCCTCTGCGGCCCCCCGGCCCCCCTCTCCCCACCTTGGCCCCACCCTGCTCCGTGACCACAGCCGATTAGGGCGTGGGGCAACATGCATCCCCTTGATTGTGAGTAGCTATGCTTGCAGGGGTCCCCTGTATAGGCTTAGGGGTAGTCGTAGGTAAGATATTGAAAGGTGAAGTTTAGAGAAGAAGGCCGCTCGTGCGCCGAGCAAGGCTATTTTTCCATATCCGGTTCGTCCCCGCGCAGGCCTCAGGAGGCCAGCTGCCCTGTGGTGCCAGTACGATCCCCCCCACCTCGTCTTTTGGGGGGCGGCAGTACTTACGGGGGGGCCGTACTGGCCCCGTGACGGAGGCGTTTTTTTTTTCTTGGGGGGCGGCAGTACTTACGGGGGGGCCGTACTGGCCCCGTGACGGAGGCGTTTTTTTTTTCTGCTGGGAAAGAGAGATAGAGAACTGCCCTCAACAAAACACCTTCCGGATTGCTCGTGGAACAATCAATGTGCGTGTTTTATTTCATATTTCATTGATTCATGTTGTGTACGTGCTCGTGGAACAATCAATGTGCGTGTTTTATTTCATATTTCATTGATTCATGTTGTGTACGTGTGCAAGGGACAGAAAAGGGTGAGAGAGGCGAACGGGCGGGAAGGGAGCCTTCTAGAGGTGTACGGCGTCGTACGGGAGACATAGGGCGGTTTCGCAGTACCTGTACGGAGCAGTGTTGGATCAATGTACGTATTCCGCCTGTTCTTTCTGTTCTTTCTGTTTTGTGGATGTGTGGTGACACGTTCGCTACACTCAACCCCACAGAATGAAAAGCATGATTCTGTGTGTGTGTGTGTGTGTGTGTGTGTGTGTGTGTGTGTGCGTGTACCTGTTTGTTGGCATGCTCGATATACACAACTCCACAGAAAAGCATGTGTGAGTGTGTGTCTGTCTGTCTGTCTGTATTGTCATGTTCGCTAGACACAACTCCACAGAAAAAGCATGACTCTCTGTGTGTGTGTGTGTGTGTGTGTGTGTGTGTGTGTG
>BFEA01000719.1:458345-469941 GCA_003427395.1 Chara braunii | reverse complement strand
CCCTACGTTTTTTTTTTTTTTTTTTTTTAATAAATTTGGACCATTTCTCGATTTATGCGCATGGGCCATGCTAATCTTCTTTCTCTGTATCGTTCCAATTCTGACGGATGTCCCGAAGGACGTGGCCTGTACATTTCTCGTCTGAGGATTCGTGAGGAATCCGGCCGATTCCGGCGAATCACTATTACCACCTTCTCGGCCGCCTTCCTCTGCAAATAGAATGTACAGCCATCATCGCCGTATCTAGACTGATAACTGGTCCAAGTACAGCCAAAATGACCGTACGTTCAACTCAGGGGAAGACGGTACTGGTCAGACTGTCAATTGCTGAGCGGTGATGAAACGTGCAAAGTGTCTGCGCATTTACTTTTTTTTTTTTTTTTTTTTTTGCCGTTGGTTTATTTGGTGTCCGCTCTGTGGACTGGTGACAAGTCTGCCTTAAAAGGTGTGGGGTGTTTGTTATAATGACCCTGAAAAAATCCTGAAATTTTGGGCCTCTGTTAACGGCCTCTCGGTCATGTAAGTTGTGTGCAGTGTTGTATACGAGAATCACACGCGCAGAAAATTGGGCCAACCCTGCAGACGGGGAAAAAAGAGATGTCACCATACCAGTCTATCAGATCGTGAACCTGTGTAGCACACCGAACATGTTCGGATCTTTTCCGAACGCCACCCGAACGTGTTCGGCCGAACATATTCCAAAAAAAAAAAAAAAAMAACCCTTTTTTTTTTGGTTTTTGAGTTTTGACTCAGAGTTTGGTTACGAATTTTGAGCATACCTCCAGGGCAAAAGTTGTTTGTATTATTACTTTACATAACATATATCTTCTCAGATTTTTTGGAGAACTTTTTTTTTTTAATTATTAAATATGTTTATGTTCGCATTCGGAGAGTTTCGGCGCTCGTTCGCGTTCGGTCCCGAACGTTCGGGTTCGGTCACCGAACCCGAACACGATGCTACACAGTCGTGAACGCAATGAAGCAATCGAAAAAAAGGACAGGCCTTCCTGTAAAACCAGGGACACTTGTTTCTCTTCTAGTTTTCAAAGGTAGCTGTGGTTTAAGGAATATAAGCCTTGTGCTAGGCTACCAGAGTGGCCCGGGGTCACTTGCCCGGCCGGGCGAAAAACAATTAAAAAATAAACATAAAAATAAAAAATAATAAAAATTTTATTTTTTATTCTAAATTTGGTGCAGAATTTCGATGTGACCCTGAGGCAAAAGTTGTTCAGTTTATTTTTCTGCATAACATAGTTTTTTTTTTCGGATTTTTTGGAATTTTTTTTTTTTTTTGGCTGGGACCTTCCCTGGTCCTTGCACGGGCTTGCCACCCGGGACCCGGGCAGCCCGGCTGGTCTGACCCATTTTGCCTACCGATCTACAAGAAAATGGCTACAAATTGCTTTGGAAATCCTAATCATTTTGTACAATGCCCAATCATGCCTCCATCCAATAGAATCACAAGAAAAATGATGAAAATTTTAAACGTGGAACTCGGCCATCCCGAGTGTCCACCCTTGCCGGTTCTGTCCTGCAAAATCCCCCCATGGGGTAACAACCAACTTTAATGCTTTTGCCGCCGAATGGCGGACTATTGCGATTTCCGGCTCTTTTCTGGTCAATCAACTGCCATACGGTCTTCCTGCCGGTTAACATATAATGGGGTTACTGTTTCTCTTTTTATTTTTGAGGCTTTTACGTTCAAATCACACCCCAGGTTCGGGAATGCGCAAGTTTAGCAGTCCTGAAAAAATGGCAAGAAAGTGAGGCTTCGTTTCCGTGCGTCCCCCGCCGCCCCCCCCCCGACACGTGCGGATACCCCCGCACGGGCGCACAGCACGGCACGGCTGTGTGCGGGTTGGCCGGTCAGGTCCCGTGCGGACTTGGCCAGAAGGCCTTGGGGGGGCAATTTCAGGGAGGCTGGGGGCCAACCGCCCTCCCGCCGTCTCCCACCACCTCCAACCTCTGAGACACAGAGTCGGCGAGACCCCACCCAACCCTACCCCCCTATGCCACACTTGAAATACTGGTGTGGCAAACAAGTACAACCAGGGCAGATTCGGGCAGATCTCTGCAGGCGCAGCACAGGCCCATCACCGGAAAAAGGAAAACGAAAAACGTTAAAAAAAAAGCTTGCATGGGTGACCCATGCAGCCGCCTGGGGCGTGCAGGCTGCACAGGTGCACTGCCACGCTGTCCCGGCCGGGCGGCACCGGAAGCCTAGCAAAAAAGGCACCAAATGTCAGACGGGACAGAGGGGAAAACATCACGGCCGTGAAAGAACCATAGGTGTCGTAACGACAGAGGCGGGCCGTGGTGTCAAATGGGAAAGGGGAAAGGGGAAAAAAAAAAAAAAAAAAGGGGGCAACTGGCAAACGCTAAAATTGCACATTTCCAACTCACGCCATGACTACAGCGCCATTTTGTCTTTTCTTGCCTATTTCAAACTAGAAGTGTGACGCGGCCACAGTTTCCTCTTTATTTTTTTTTTGGTAGCTGTGGTTTAAGGAATATAAGCCTTGTGGCAAAACTGTATGGGTAATGTATATGATACAAGAACCAGTACAAAAATTGCTACAAAATGACAAATTCCTTTCGCCGACTATTGCGATCGGCTTTTCTTGTCAATCAACTGCCAGAGGGTCTTCCGCATATCTGTTACATACGAGGCTGTTATAGCCCCGTTGATTGCTTCCAGTAGCTGGCCTAGACGAGGCAAAGCGAATAGCCCTCTGCCGTCTCCTCCTCCTCCATCACTGGTTGTCTGTGCTATCACTGCAGAGCATATCAGTTCTGCCATGACCATCACGTACATTCCGCAATCGTAGCCGTTCGATTGGAGAGCGGATGGTTTTGCAGTGATCCGCGGTTTCGCCAAGCCCGGCGGTCTTAGAGACTTCCAGACAGCGTCCGCCAAACTGCATGCATGCTGAAAGTTCATTCCTCCGCCGGAATCGAAGTGATAAAACTCGTTCGCTACCCGGAAATAGACGAGAAGGCTCCAGTGCGATCCGCCCTCCGGCACGTGCACCGCCTCGTTGTTGTTGACCACAAAAACTACGACCTGTCGCTCTGCAACATTGAATCTGTGCGTCAGACTCCTCTCAATGTCTTCGTCGTCGCCACAATTTGAAAGCCAGAACGACAACGACGGCTCGATTAGCACTGTGCTCTCACAACCCCGCAACTTCTCCGTCGAGAGGTACTCGAAGTAGAATTCTATGATCTTGTCATTTATCCAGTAGGGACCCGTCAACAGATCGACGTCGCATCTCCGGAGGAGTACATCGCCATAACTCAGAACCTTCTTCTCCGATGCGCGCGCTCTTTTGGTATTCGTATCCGAAGCCATTCGACGTAGCGAAGGCTCTCTAACTTCCACCACTCGACGTATTAAATTTTTCTTTGTTTTTTTTTTTCTCGTCGTCTTTTTCGGAAGTTTTTCCACTGCGTCGGTTTCAAGCTGCTCTTGTTGGGAGAGAGAGGGGAGACTAAATCAGAAACTCTCATCTGCCACCCATTTTCTTTGTTGTTTTTTCTCGTCGTCAACACGATGAAGACAGATGCAACCTCCACGCGTCTTCTCGTCCAACAAAGTTATAAAAGTCATCAAACACAAAAACATTCAGGACAGAAACACAAGCCAAGGTCAGTAGCCAGTATATTAAACCCAAAAAAGGAACAAGAAAAAAAAACAAAAAAAAAGGGGCACAGTGCCCACGGCTTTCATATCGTATCAACACTGGGGATGAGGCCAGAAACATCACAACTCTCTGGCCGCCGTGGACGGAGAAAAAAAAATAACACTCGGGCCATTTCCCAGCTTGGGTTCTTGATGGAAACAGAAAACCAGAGAGTTCTTTCCCTATCACCACGATACCGCTGGGTCCGGGACCATATATATAAATGGATGGCTTGGATACTGGTATGGTTCCACTTTTGAGGACCAAGACCGCGTCCTGGCTGTAGTGGTTAAGAGACTTGGCTCTTGAGGCCGAGGTCGCCGGTTCGAATCCGTGTTTGCACGAAGGAGGGCTTAGGCCCAGATGACCAGATCGATAACTACTACTTACCACACCACAACAGAGAACCAGAGAGGTTATATACCTCCAATAATACTACATTGGTCAGATTTGATCACTTTTTTTTTTTTTTTTTTTTTTTTNCACGCCCCCACCAGTGTTGGTGGTGCTGATAAGAGCAGACACCACTAACACTACGGCTGCTGAGCCAGAAGGTTCACATCCCATCTCCTTCCACAACGCCCTTCACCAGCATCACCTCTTTGTGCCAAGTTCCACCAAGTTCCATCAATATGATCATTCAAATTTTCACAAAGTTCCATCAAGTTCCACCAAGTTCCATCAATTTGATCATTCAAATTTTCACAAAGCTCCATAAAAAAATTGATCATTCAAATTTTCTCAACGTTCCATCAATTTGATCATTCAAATTTTCACGAAGTTCCATCAAATTTTCACAAAGTTCCATCTATTTTTTTATCATTCAAATTGTCACAAAGTTCCATCAAATTTTCACAAAGTTCCATCAAATTTTCACAAAGTTCCATCAAATTTTCACAAAGTTCCATCAATTTGACCATTCAAATTTTCACAAAGTTCCATCAGATTTCACCGAGTTCCACCAATTTGATCATTCAGATTTCCACGAAGTTCCGTCAACTTAGCCACAGCCAAAAGTACAAAAGTACAAGTCAGCTAGCAGGACGGCCAAAACCCACGTCTTTTTTTTTTCTTTTTTAAACCAGACTTCATGCAGCCTAGCGTCGTGATCCCCATGCCTCCTTAGACCAGAAGATCCTTGTCCAAAACCAGACCACCTTCCCAAGCCAGATTTCTCTTTTCCTTTTTTTTTTTCTTTCTTTCTTTTTTTTTTTTTGTAGGTGCTCACAGAACCCAGCACCCACCCCTAGCCAGTCTTGATGCAACATAGAGAGACCCCATCTGTACAGCTGCTGGGCCAGAAGATACCTTTTTCGTACTCGTTTCCCCCCTCCACCATTCATTGACACCACCCACCAATCAAGCTCAAAGCTAAGAGTTGCCTGGAAAAACACCATGACACCCAAGAAAACAAACACAGCCAGCAAAACAACTCAAGACCACCAACCATACTAACCATGGTCAAACTCGATGCAAGTCTAGACATGGATTCTTCGGAGTCCAGTAATGAGCCTAGCTCAGTTGGTACACCCATGAACACGAACTGTTGGAATACGGACCCAAGATCGAATCCAGTCACAATCTTGAAAGGCGTTCCACGATTCAGACCCCAAATTCGAGTTTCAGGGTTCAGGTCTTAGGCCAAGTCGGTCAGTTTCAGAGAAGTCACAGTCGGGTAGGTACTAGGCTACTAGATACAAGTAGAGTTTAGTCCTTCCGTCTAAGTCATACCTTGGCGCAACCCCTGAGGAGGGCCGGTACTCTGACGGACAGGTCGAAACAGCTGTCGGGTAATCGTCAGCGAGCTTCACGTCTATGGCGTCATGCCTACTTTCGTTTCACTGAGCTTATTGCAATATCATGCGAGCTGATGCGCTCGGGGGATTATTCTTACTTGCTTGTCCTTCTCTACCCTCTTTCTGTGTATCTTGCTTCTGTGTATCTCGCTTCACATGCTTTCAGTGTATTGCACTTGGCTGATGTATGTTGCATGATTTCTACTACTACTTCTACCCGGTGAACAGTCACATCCCAGACTCAGGCAAAGTTTGCATTCCATAATCAAAAGTCACGTCTCATATTGACGAGTCATATTGAAAAGTCACATCCCACGCGCAAAAGTCGTGTCCCAGAGGCAAGAGTCACAACCCACAGTAAAAAAAGTAAACCCACAGTAAAAATAAAGTTAACCCACAGTTAAAAAAGTAAACCCACAGTAAAAAAAAAGTTAACCCACAGTAAAAAAAGTAAACCCACAATAAAAAAAGTAAACCCACAGTAAAAAAAGTCACGTTTCACAAGTGAAGAGTCGTGACTCACAGGCCCAAGAAGTAGCACACGAATGGAAATTCGGGACAAGTACCAGGCCCTGACATTCTGAAGCAAACAGGCCGTACGGATGTGGGGTACCACTACCAAGGCAAGCCCAAGAAGCAGAGAGGCTGGGACGAGTTGAAGCTCAGTCCAAGACAATATAAGGACTGGCCAGACTCCTCTATTGGTGAGATTGTTCGTCCGCATGAGGTGTGGAAGTGCTGGTGCACTTGTGCGTTATTGTGAGGAGCTGCGCTAGTAGAGGGAGAGAGAGGGAGCAGCCATAGCTGCCCAGCGCTGGGAGAGGGAAGGCGGCCATAGCTGCGCCAGTGCTAGTAGTTAGTAGTAGACCTCAGAGGGGTTAGTAGAGTTAGCAGTGGACGTATTCAGAGTTGGTCCTGGAGTATAGCGAGTGTGAGTGCATGCTAGTAGGGAGAGAAGACACAGGGAGGTAATAGGCAGAGAGAAGATCAAGAGGGAAGAGAGAAGAGCGGTGGAAGAGACACTTACCTGAATGAAGATACTGGACACCTGGATCTGCGCTGTTGAGCACTTGTGATTGGAACTCTTAATTTTGCTCATATGATAATTTGTTGAAGATTCTAAAGCTGCGCTTACCTGGTCTTCATCTCTCTGGCCTCAAGTGTGAACTGCATGTGATCTCATTCGTGTTTGGTGTGTGATTGTGTGCGCTCATTGGTGGTGAACTGGGAGGTTCACTGCAATCTGATGACCAGAATAAAAATTATAAAATACTTCTGAAATTACCTGGGGCTGTTCAGTTCAACGATGATACCTCAAGGCCGTTGCCCTTTAAATTAAACACACACACACAAAAAAAAAGAAAAAAAGAAAAAGAGGAAGAAGATTCTTCGGAGTCGGGGGGAGCTGTAAAGTTCTGTCTTACCACTGGGCCATTTCCCGGGAACCCCGCCAGACTCGTGACGGGTTATGTGGGCCGAGTCGGCGCATCGTGGGAAGGTGGTACGTTGAGCCGGTGTTACGTTGCATGGGGCTCGAGTCAAATTGATGTATCAATTTCACCTCACACTACCTACCTACCACTGCTCCTAGCTATAGTCATACGGGGAACCCCGTAGACTCAGCTTGTGCTACTGGTGGAGGTGATATGAGCTCCCCCCACTAGCAGCACCGACTCTCTTTGCATCGGAATTATCGATATCGAGTTATTCTCTGTTTGCTTGCACTGGATTTACTACTGCCATCAAGCACCGCTACCTGCCAGGAAATCGAACCTGGAGGGGGTGGCGGTCAGTACTGTACTGAAAAGTTTCGTATCAAGAAGATGGGAGGACGCTGCGTCAGGTGGGTCGGGTGGATCGAGCAGTGCTGGCGACGAACGGCAACGTAACTATGACCCTCTGGCAGAAAGACCTGCTACAAGTGTGGAGAGAGGCATCACTTTGCTGGGATGTGTGCTGAATATTAGCAGGCGAAGGCTCGTGGAGTGCTCTTCATCCCACCACCAACTGGAGCTGCAAGGACCGGAAGAACGATGAATTCAGGCCCAGATAAGAGAAGCCATATTCGGCGGACAGCGGTCAGGCGCGACTGGAATCGGATGACAAGAATTCCCTGAGGAGGGAATATCTGCTGCAAATGGCGTAAGAGAGGAGGGAACAGATTGAAAGAGAAGCGAGAGAAGTGGAGATGAGAAGAGAAGAGGGAGCGCGTTTGGCGAAACAACGAAGACGACTTGAAAGGAGAGACGAAAAAAGAAGATACGAGGATGATCGTGATTCGAGATGGCTTAGGCTGATCATGTCAGACATGTGTCGAGATGAGGAAGACGACGCCGCAACGTTTGCGAAGAAAGGAAAAGGTGTGGAAAAGAGGAACGGATATGGGGAGACGAGACAAGAAGAGAAGGAAAGACTCTTGCGACTGATAGCAATGTATGAAGAGGGCACGAACGCAGATGCAGAGGACGATGAAATACTGGGGTTGAGACGGCGAGCAGCGGGCCTAAAAATCAGCGAGAAGAGAAACGTGCGGCGGATACTGCGATTGGGAACAGTCCACCGATGTTGACTGCAACGAAGGAGCAGAAGGTTGGACTAAGTGCAGAAGCGAAGAATAGGATCAAGGAGTGGGCACAGCCTCTGCTTCAATGAAACGCTATTTTACACCAGAACTGGAACCGGTCAGGGAAATTGGCCTGTCGTCGCTGTCGATCAAATATGTAACAGTGCGTGCCCGCCCACATCTACTCCCAGCTCGGCTTTCGTCAATTACCAGTCCTGCCGCCGGTAGTCACACTGTCACATTATTGCCCGACAACAACCACACGCTCCACGACTTGAAATAGCGCCAGCGTATGGCACCATTCAGGTCGCAGCGACGACTCCCTCTGGTATCTCACTGTCCTGAACTTAAGTCTAGAACCACCCTTTTCCATACCTCCCCTCCCCTCCCCCTCCCCACCCCACCTAACCCCACCCCACCCTGGAACTCGAAGGAGGAGGTTAGTACAACATTGGTTGCATCTTTCCATCCGAAAAAAAAAAGGATGGAAAAACCTAAGCATGCAACAGAAACACAAAACAACACACAAGCAAGAGCAGAAGTGCAAATCGCAAATCTAAGCCCCAAATCTTGGCTTATTCACAGGAAAAGAACTCTGTATGGTGGTCTTCGCCACTAAATAAAAGAGGTCCAACACACAAATGAACACAGCTGTTGGTCATAGCTACTCTCCATAGCTTTTCTCCATAGCTTCTCTCCATAGCTTTTCTCCATAGCTTTTACTCAGTAGCTGTTTAAAAGATGGTAAGTTGGTAATAGCCGTTGCCCATGTGTCACACTTCTCAAGAGGTCTCTCTCTCTCTCTCTCTCTCTCTCTCTCTCTCTCTCTCCATATGTCACACATTTGTTCAGAGACCACTGCAGGGTTGGGGATTCTTACACCACCCGTACATAGGCCGCCTTTTCCCAATGTACCGCCTACAGGGACCCCGGATTTTTCCCTCTCAGCCTTCCAGAAACTGGCATGGTACCGGGCCTCGTTGGGATTACAAAAAAAGGAGAAAAAAGGATCAGAGTCCAGGTCTGGATGTACTGGTGGTTTAAGATGAGTCTCAACAATTACTGCTGCCTTCCCATGGACCCTGGGCACCATTGCCAGGGGTCCATCGAATAAACGTATGGGCATCAACACTCAGCCTCTAGTTTTTCTGAGCCAGAGCCTGCATTCAGTGAGCAGTAGAGGTGCAGAGCCTTTGCGCGTTTCTTCAAGACTTGAACTGTTTTTTCTCTGCTTCGAATGCGTTCTATATGGGAGACAGGCGAGGGGAAAGGGGGAGCGGAGGAGGGGAAGAAGGGGAAGAAGGGGAAGAAACGTGATGCGCCGTTCAGTGCTGAGGTGAAGGTCTGACACCTCGACACCTGTTCGTGCTGATGGTAAAGAGACCTGAGCAGAGTCCCATTGCACCAGATTCTGTGTCGCTGGCCATTGGTTCTACCAACATATCCCCCGAATACAACGGACCCTCATTATGAATGTATCCTACCAGAAAGATAGCCTATATACATGCATGATGACGGTGCATTGTGTTAGCAGGATATTGGCCCGGGTGGTGATTGGCTGGCTATGGTATATATAGCCCAGCCAGTGAGGCATTAGGCTCACTTTCTGCTGTGAATGGCTGTGCTATATTTAGTACCTAGTCAGATCCATACTATATATAGCACAGCCAACCAGTCACATCTTTCTACATACCTGTCAGGCTGTGCTATATATAGCACAGCCAGCCAGCCAATAATCTATACTCTACTAGTCTACCAGAGCGGCCAGGGGTCACTTGCCTGGCCTGGCCATAAAAATAAAAAATTAAAAATTAAGAAATATTTTTAAAATTTATTTTTTATTCTAAATTTGGTGAAGAATTTCGATGTGACCCTGAGGCAAAAGTTCTCCAGTTTATTTTTCTGCATAACATAGTTTTTTTTTTTTTTTTTTTTTTTTTTTTTGCTGGGACCTTCCCTGGTCCCTGCATGGGCTGGCCACCCTGGACCCGGGCGACCTGGTAGCCTAGATACTCTATATGTTGTCACCTACAAGGCCCCCGGGCCAACCTCCGTACGTACGGGAGTTCGGGGTCCCGTACGGGGTCCGAACCCGACGGCGTTCGGCCCCCGCCAAAAATTATTTCGGGGCCTAAAAAAATATATATATTTTTTCTGAATTTGTTTTTTGTGAGTTCTCTACGACGTGAGGTACATGCCTATAAATTTTGACGTCATTTGGCTCAGTCAAATAAGAATTAAAAATCGCCAAAGATGGCGGTGTCAAAATGTGCTCGCCCACTTTTTTTTCACTTTTTACTTTTTGTTTTCACTTTAGTTTGGGGTCTAAACAATTTTATTATTTTTTAAAACTTTTTGAGTGGGTTTTGTATTATGTGAAGTACACATGAGTAAAGCTTCAGGGCATTTAGCTATGCCAAAAAAAAAAAAAAAAAAATCGCCGAGGTGGCGGTGTCGAAAATGTGCTCACGCACTCGTTAAATTTAATTCTCTTTTAATTTTGATTTATTTTTATTATTAGTATTTGTTCTCCGTATTTTATTTTTATTTCAAATTTGGTTTGAATTTGGATGTAATGCTCAGGCAAATCTTGTTTAATTTATTTTTCTCCATAACATACCTTTTTTTCAGATTTTTTTGGATCCCATTTTTTTATTTTTATTTTTTTATTTTTTGGGTCCGCGTTCGGCCCGAACGGCCAAACGCATCCCCAAGGGGTCCCATACGTTCGGGCGTTCGGGTTCAGGCGTTCGGCCCGTCCTGAACACCGGTTACCCTGGTCACATAACGACGAACTAAAAGAGCGCACTTGGCGAAACAAACGGTAAATATTAAAAAACAAGACAAAGATGACGGGCACATTGAAACCATTCATTTTTCTCATTCTTCTTTTAACTCCCCCTCCACCGCTTCTCACATACAAAGCTCGCCACGTTGACGAAGTTGAGCGCGAGCTGCCCGCATTCCCGTGTGCCATAACGGCCCACTTATACTCTGTGAGAAAGAGGCAAAGTAAAAGGGGGAGGTGACAAACACAGGGAAGAGGTGTAGAGAAGACAAAGAGAGAAAAAAAGGGAAATAAACGAAAGTACGGAGTGTGGAATGAGGATGAAGACAAAGGAGAGGATAAGAAAAGCCTAAAGAATGAGTCTTGTCCTCGACGACAGAGAGGACAGACATGGTAAGGATGAGGTGGATGGGCACATGGAAGACCTAGCTGAGCATTCTCAGCACAACAATTGCCACAACGGTGCTGTGTGCATGGGTCCTGGGGACCAACTCACGCAGATGTGCATACATCAAACATCGTCTTCACACTCAATGGACACAGTTGCCACACACGAGACAAAGGTAGATGAGAATAGGACCAAGACCCGTCACTTATATTATCAAAAATTATGATTACAATGAGTTCACAGTTCCCTGAGTCAACGCGCTTCAGCGCAATACCAATCCCATATCAGATACATCAATGCCACCTTCGTCACTTGCTTCTAGCTCAGGTAAGTGTCCTCCATAACCAGACCTTGAAAGAACACTCTCTCTGTCTCAGT